>JAOQMR010000002.1:19538596-19550965 GCA_027563865.1 Erythroxylum pelleterianum
AGGTCGAATCCACAGAGACTAGAGATTAATAATATCCTTTTGAAAACCAGAAGAATTTAGTAAAGAAAAATAAAAGGGGGTTATTAATTGGAGAAACTGAACGAGATTATAAAAACAAGAATAGAGAAAATCGATTTAAGAATTCATTCCAGCCAAAGGTCATCTCCATGTTAGTTCAATGGTGTCGATCATGGATGCAAAAATAAACTCATCAATTAAATCAATAGACCAGTTATAATTGTTGAAAATGCTTCTAACAACTTAATCTTTACGTAAATTAGATTAAACAAGACAATGAGATTTGATTAATCTCTTACCAACAAATAATCCTAACTCGCGTATGGGATTCAATTCGTTGATAGCACTAAAAATGAGAAAGACTCGGTCCTAACTAATAAACCACATGCGTAGTTTATTCAAATTAGATTATTTGTTTCCTTAATATAACCTGAAAATATGGTTCTTATCAAGTTATATTATTTGCTACAGTTGTTAACTCAACCAAACGATTACGTATTTGATCTCATTAACTAGCAATTTATTATCTGAATTAATTAAACAATTGGCCAAACTGTTCAATTAAACAGAAAATAATTATCCACCATAACCCAATAAGTGCAGGAAATAAACAAATATCGAAAAACTGAAATGAGTAAGGAGAAGAATGTTTAGATCTCACAACACTCTCGTAGAACTCAACACTTCGACTAGACCTTAAGCTGGAAATTCAAGAGCTAGCCGTTTATGACTATTTTTTCAACTAACAGAGACGTCATCTCTTCCCTTTCGATGGTTGATGCACACCTGTCTCTGTTTATGCGTTTCTGTTACTTGTAGTGCAGCACCTCCTCTTCGAACTCCCCCCTGTTGCGTCGACACTGTCCTCTTTTATGCTTGAGACGGAGACTACTCTCCTCTCTGTATTTTGCCACACTCTTCATTGATTTAACCAATTATTTTTGGTTTTAATGGCCCCACACTGTAGCTCTTTTTGCCCCTTTATTCCCTGTCGCCCCGCTCATTAATGCCTTGCTCGTGTCTCCAGCTCATTGATTCATTATTGTTGTCCCTTTAATGCCCTGTCACCTCTAGCCTCACATGCTTTTTAATTTATTTGCTTTGTTTAATTTGCTTTGTATTGCGTGATTTCCTCCTGTGCTGGTCCCTTCAATTTGCGTCACTTTCTCCACTGACCAATTATGGGTTTTAATGGCCATTCATTCCCTCTCTTTTGTATTGGGCCCAGCTTGTGTCTCCCTTTTTAATTCTCCCCACTATTCCTTGACAAGTTTTAAAAACCTAATGCTCCTCTCTTTGTTTATTTTTTTTGTTGCTTCCAGCTCATATTCCTTGTCTGTTTTATTCCAAAAATATACCAGCATATTCAACCTAGCAGTAAATACAATTTAAACATCAGTTAAGCATTTTATCTTTAAAATATGATTAAATTCACTTAAAAATACATCAGAAAATATGAGATAATTCAATCTTGTCACATAAGTACCCAAATCCTTATCCATACACTTAGATATCGTAATATTATATGCGTGGGCATCATGATAATGACTACTCAAATTACAGGTGTGTACTTACAGGTTAACGGAAAAGGGCATTTATCTTGTCTTAACATATCTTCAATCACATCAATCTAGAACCGTACTTAATAGAGGGTATGGATTCGATATCGATAGATAAATACAAACTTTCTTAATTAAGAAAAAAAACATCAGCACAATTTATAGGATTTTTTAAAATTTTTTCTAAAAAATGTCTTTGAAATTTGTATTTTTGGTGACTAGAATATTTCTCCAATGATTAAAACAAAGTAGAATTTGACAATTTTTATACCAAATGAAAGATGATAATGAGTAGAACAACTATTATAACTATAAGAAACTCAAATTCTCAACCAATCTGAACAAATTAAAGAAATTTTATTTTAAAGCCCTAACTTATATTTTCTTTAATTAACAACAATACAGGCAGTGACTTGCTCCTAAATCATAGGGCTTTTGCTCCAAACATCAAGGCGAGCCCAGTGGTGATGCTGTTGGTTAACAATACTCACCAGAGGTGTCAGATTGAATATTTGAATTTTTCTCTAATTTTCCTTCTCGATTTTTTTTCATAATTTTGTTATTATTGTGAGGTAAAAATAGGCATGGTTATGACGGACTCAAAATGAGGATTTTGTTTTATATGGGGTTGGTTGGTTAGAGTAATCAGCAATGAAGTATAAAGGAAAAAGATGGTTTTGTGAGTACTAACCTTGAGTAGGTGAAAATGAAAATTAGGAAAAATGAGGGTGGGAGACATATATATATAAAGGAGGTATTACTTATTTTATTAAGGAGTAAGAGGGCCTTTTGTCAACAAAATGGCCAATCAAAGTGCTAGACCATCTTGATGCACCTACATGAAGAACCTCCAAAGATCATGAAACCATTTGTTGATCCTCTCCTTCTCTTTGTCGGATGAATTTTGACTCGTCGATGGGATTGCATCCCCCATTACTTGGGACCAAGTCTTTTTCTTGCCTACTATAGCTGATCCTTAATTAAGTAGGAATATTCCTTAGAGGTACATTGGGATATGGAGGAGAAGTCTCCAAGTTGGGGGTTGGAGATGAGGGAATATTCAGATCTTTAGGTGATGACTTCATCTACGGGAAGTTCAGATATTCTAAGACCACCATTTTGATGTAATAAATAGTACCACACCAAATTTGATTTGTTATTATTCATGCACCAAAAGTTGTAAAATGAAATCTTTTACCATTTTCTTATTTACATATTCCTTTTATGCCCTTCTTACATTTTGATCTATTTACATAATTTATTAAGTAATTAAATTTAAATTATATATTACTTTACACAAAGTATATTATTACAAAGATCTCATTGAGACCTTTAAAATGACAATAATATTAAATATAATATTAAAATTATTTTTAATATTTATTTTTAATTCTTATTTATAAGTGTTATAAATTCATTAATAAAATATTTTAAGAATAAAAAGTAAATTCAAAATAAAAGGCACATAAGCATAAAAGTAAAATAAACCATCACATTGATTTTAAAAAAATTGAAACCCAATGAAAATGCTTGAACTACAACTAGACTTGAGATTACAATCAAACTGAAATTACAATAACCAAATTAAAAGTAAAATTAAAGCACTGAGAATATTAATTTAACATAAATAATTAATAGTTTAGAAGGTCATCCCCGTTTCTTCCAAAATTAAAATATTGGCTAAAGCCACTAAATAAGTCAGCTTCTCCTTGAGATTTTCCTTCTTGAGCTCTTTTTGCATTAAATTTTTATTTGTTCATTTCTGAAAGCCTAACGCATCATTGGATTTTTGATGGAATCCAAATCTTTGTATAAAATTCTATTCTCTTCTAGTCTTTGTCATAACTCTAATTTTTTTTCCTTATTTTGAGCTCGTAAAAACTGAAGTTCATAATTCTTAAAGAGTTGACTTTCATGAAACATTTCTTTGATTTCTTTATTCATGGATGTAAAGTTTCATTTTTTTTCCTCCTCCCAATAGGACGATCAGTTGCATCATTTTTTTCAATAAATTCATCTTCAATATCAAAATCATTGTTTACATCAATACAAAATGATAATGATCCTATTGACTTATTTGACTTTTGCGATTCAAATTGTGACATTTCATTGTAGTTAGATCATTTTCGATGACTAGGAGTTTTTTCTTTACCATTATCAGTATATTTCTTCATGTTTTTTAGGATTTGCCATACATGATCAAATTTGAAGCCTTTTTGAAAATTTGGATCTTAAATGAATAAATCTTTTTCTTTCTCGAACTGCAGTATAACATTATTACATATTTTTGGAAAACAATCCATATTAAATAATATTATGTCAGCATGTATTATAATGCACAATATAATCTTTGAGGATGAACGTGATACCCAAGCGGCCATATAAGATTGGAGGGAAATGCCAACCCCTAAAATTAATATAAATAGAGACTATACAATTAAATTCCAAGAATTCGTTGCTCGACTTAAGCAAATTAAAGATAAAGAAATACATTATAAATTTTGTAATGCACTTATTGAATATTTGTACGAACGATATGGTAATTCAAAAGATTAGAGGTTTAAAGTGTAATAAAAGTATTATATTTGCCAAAGACCGATATGGAATGTTTTTGATCAAACCCTTTCAAGTTCCCTGACTTGCTCGCTAGTTTTGGTTCAATAGTAGAGTCCCCTTGGGGGTTAGTTTTAGCTTTTGCTTCAGCATTGTCCAGTGTGTCTTGTTGCAGGCATTCTGAGACTCTGGTGTTCTGTAGCTTCCTCATTTCTTCCTCTTAATTCAATTTAACTTTCTACCAAAATAAAATAAGACGGATAATGTTGGTATAATAAATATGCAATACCATTTGTTCTGTTTGAAATGTTGCAACTGCTAGAACAATTTGTGGTATTAAGGTATGAAAACGACGATTCCTTTCGCTATGGTTGGCGCTATCTGATTTATAGCATATCTGAAAATCAGAGGCCTCGACTCCATTGGAGAAATTTGGCCCTATATAGAATCAATGCTACACGCTAAATAAGAAGCTCATAACTACGGGAAGACTTTAAGCAACAGATATTGACAGAGGTGGAGAATTTATGTCAGATTTCGACTGAGAGTCTTACGGAGCCGATTAGGAAACCAGCATATATATAACTAGCAGAATCCCGAGCTTTTCTATTTATATTTTGACCATCTCTAATATTAATTATTAGCCAGTTAGCCTGTTAGACAACCTTTTTTAAGACACATTTCCAGCAGCTATCCTTCCTATTAACGTCTCGAATTGCTAATAGAGTCGTTTATTCTCTAGCAAGGGTATCTCTATTGTATGCAAATCGGTTTACTTGGTCAACACCGCCAAGTTTTCTTTCTTCTATTCTTGATTCTAATGTTGCTTCTTTTATGAGTAGTTTAGAGGAAGCCTAGGCTTGGGTGTATGGGTTGCCTCTTCTATTTGCTTCTTTGTTGTTTCGTGAAGGTTTAATGTCCAAAAAAAAAAAAAACTTTGTTGATTCCCATTGTTAACGATGTGAAGACATCCTGGCCTCCCTCGTGTTGCATGATCAAATAAATTTTTTTATGATTATTTGTTTCTATGTTTATTTTTGTTTCTTAATTCAGCAAAAATAATTCGTTTATTTGAGTTTTTGATTTTGGATTATTCCAATTTTAAAAAATTATGAAAACTATAAAAAGTGATTTATAATTTTTATTTTTCCATAATCTGAATTACAACCAACTAAATATATATTATTTAATATATTAATTTTTAGTAAGAATTATAGATAATTTAATTTAATATTATATACTTAATTAATTAAAATTAATTATTCATAAGAACAATGAATAATTTAATATTATTTAATTTTTGTAAATGAAATAATGATTAATAAATATAATTAAATTTCAAATATCTTAAAATATATAAATTTCAAATAAAATTTGATTTAATAATTGAAATATATTTAAAATAAATATTATTTTAAATTATTTATTTTAATAAAATAAAATAAATTATTGATAATTTATTAATAAACATTATACAAAAGACTAAAATAAATTTATTTTTAAAAATAATTTATATTTAAATAATATGTAATTATTATGAATAATAAAATATAAATGCACTAACATATAAATAGGTAAGTTTTATTTTTATTTTTATTCAAAAGAAAAACTAAAAACTAAACCCAAGCATAGCAGTAGAATCAAACGCCTTCCGGCAAGATCAGGTTGTAATCATTGATATCCTAAAACATAAACTCCCCCTACCCCTAGATGTCCTCCTCATTTAACATTTAACTAATTCTCATTTGATCGATTGAAAGTAAACTTGCACCGCTACAGAAAGGGCATCCATTTCTTCTGTTTTTATTCGTTAAATTTTAACTATTTATTTATATAAATTTCACGTATAACGATGGTTAAGATTTTATAAAATAATATAGGAATATGAAAATAACTCTACATCCTCTGTCCAATATTATTATGTCTTATTTTGTCTCATAAATCTCAGCCATTTATTTTATAGGACCCATGTAAGTTTCATAAGGGACTCATATAAATAAATTACTGAGATTTATTAGAAAAAATAAGACATTATAATATTGGAAAGAAGATCTAAACTCTAACCTCGTGTTTGGTTCCTGTCCCCGTCAGTGAGGATAGGGACGGGGACAGAAAAATTCTGTCTCCGGAGATGTTTGGTTCCTGTCCCCGAATTTCTATCCACCGTCTCTAATGGGCCCAAAAAGGGAGGAAAGGGACACATCTTCCCTGTCTCCAACAACCAATTAATTGATTATGTCTAATTATTATTATTATTATTATTATTATTATTATTATATAATTTGTATTTATTATTATTCAAATTTATTATTATTATTATTATTATTATTATTATATATTTTGTATTTATTATTTTTCAAATTTATTATTCCAATTTATTCAAATTTATTATTATTATATCTTATTATTATTATTATTATATAATTTGTATTTATTATTATTCAGATTATTATTATTATTATCATTATTATATAATTTGTATTTGTTATTATTCAAATTTATTATTACAATCCATTTATAATAAAAGTATTAATGAATTATATATTTCTAATCATATCAAGGATCAGGGGCATATTCGTCATTTGCACTATTTTTTCGTTCTGTGCCTTGCAACCAAACGCATTCTGTCCTTGAGGTGGAGACAAATTTTTTTTGTTTTGTCCACTGTCCCAAATTTTTGTTTTGTTCTGTGTTTAAATTTTTGTTACGTTCTGTCTCCAACTACCGGAGACAGCAGGACCTAAGAAAATGAATAGAAAATATTGGCTGCTACCAGATGACCTATAAAGTCAGGCTGCCTAATACTCGGAAACTCATAACGCTACACTTCCGTCTCACCTCAATATCGAACAAATCTTCTCCCAGAAGCACCTCGTCTCGTCATTCTTCTCACCTCCAACATGGAATCACCGTTAAGGTTTTCCAGCTGCCGAGGCGTGTCTTTTGAGATTAAGCCTCATTCCAATCCATTTGACGTACCAGCATCAATCACATCCACCAATCATGAGCTCCAAGGCAGCAAGAGAAATTGGATTCCATGGAATCATGAAAGTCTGTCAAGACGGTTATATTCTTCTATCAGAGGATCTGAAAGCCGACCCAGCGGCCACTTCTGTGATTACGAAGCCACTGGAGATGAAAATGGTGGAAGTTTACAAGCATTATTAGAAGAGGGAAATGGCAAGGAGAAAGAAATTCTAGTTCAATCTAACACTACTATCGAAAAACGACCAAAAGCTGCTGGAAGGAAAGAATCAAGATTGGCAATTATCTTGCTGGACCAAGGTCTGTTTACAGTATACAAACGACTATTCGTCCTCTGTTTGACGTTGAACGTCATTGGTCTTGTTCTTGCTGCCACTGGAAATTTCCCATACGCAAGAAATAAAGCTGCCCTTTTCTCCATAGGCAACGTTCTTTCGTTGACACTATGCAGGAGCGAGGCGCTGCTGCGAGTTATTTTCTGGGTCACCGTGAAGGTCATAGGAAGATCATGGGTTCCTCTCCAAATCAAAACAGCTACCACTTCTCTCCTTCAAAGTCTTGGAGGAATACACAGCGGTTGTGGGGTCTCATCAGTTATCTGGCTTACATATGCTTTAGTACTTGCACTGAAAGATACAGAAAACATTTCTCCAGAGATCATAGCTGTGACGTCCACCATACTTTCACTTCTCTTCCTCTCTTCATTGTCTGCTTTCCCTTTGGTTCGCCATCTCCACCATAATGTCTTCGAGAGGACTCATAGGTTTGCAGGATGGGCAGCTCTAGGACTCCTCTGGGCTTTCATTATGCTAAAAACATCCTACGACCCCAAAACAAGGTCATACAAGGACAAACTTGGCTTCGACTTGGTTAAGCAAGAGGAATTTTGGTTCACAGCAGCAATCACTATTCTGATTGCTCTTCCATGGCTGACAATTAGATGTGTACCTGTTAGTATCTCGTCCTCTTCTGGGCATGCCTCCATTATCAAGTTTCAGGGAGGAGTAAAAGCCGGTATAATGGGCAGGATCAGTCCATCACCATTTTCAGAGTGGCACGCCTTTGGGATCATTTCCGACGGAAAAACGGAACACATGATGCTTGCTGGTGCTGTTGGTGACTTCACGAATTCACTAGTTACAAAACCCCCAAGCCATTTGTGGGTTAGGCAAGTGTATTTCGCTGGATTGCCTTATCTAGTGAACTTGTACGAGAGAGTACTCCTGGTGGCAACAGGATCGGGTATATGCGTGTTTCTCTCCTTTCTTTTGCAGCCGTGTAGAGCAGCGGTACGTGTTCTTTGGGTGACAAAAGGGATTGAGCAAAATTATGGGAAGGAAATTAAGGACATGATAAGTAGACATCCTAGTAACAAGGTGATTGTGCACGACACTGCCGTGTTGGGTCGGCCAAATGTGTCCGAAATGAGTGTTGAAGCTGCTCGCGAATGGGGAGCTGAAGTAGTGATTGTCACAAGCAATCCTGAAGGAAGCAGGGACGTTGTTGGGGCCTGTAAAGCGAATGGAATTCCAGCATTCGGACCAATTTGGGACTCTTAGATACCAATTTAATTATGTGAACCCATTAGCATATGTTTTTGTTTGTTTTTGTGTGTCCTAAGTGCTAATTAATATTTTTTCAATTGAGCTAATTAGAGAAGCACAATCTATGGCATATAAGCTTTTGGTTAAAATAGGGACACCTAGATATTTAAAAGGTTGCTATTGAAGTTCCAGCCCTAATGGTGGCGGGAGAATCCTGTACTAAGACTGTAGTAACCGAAAGAAAAACAAAGCTTTTTTTGGGGTTAAAACATAGTCCAAAAACCTCCTTAAATGTCTCCAAAGATCTCATTACAAAACTGATAGAGTTATAATCAGCTTTTGCTACAAGTCATCAACAAAGGATAGTTGATACAATTATAGCTTACTACACCTCTAATTAATGAAACTTAAAATTAGGGTCCTTGGCAATGTTCAGCTAGATGATTTTATTGAGGATCTCCATTATGATTTCAGATTAGTAAGGAGACAAAGAGTCTTCCTGTCTTAAGCCCTTAGCTACTTTGAATAAGTTTGAAGGCTCACCATTGACCATTACTGCAAAAGAGATTGAGGATACACAAGCATCGATCTAACTTACAAACTAATCAAAGTGACCAATTGCAAGTATAATGTTCAAGATAAAGCCTTAATCGACATAATCAAAAGCTTTAGTAATGATAACCTTGAAGACATCACTTTTGATTGATACATTGGTAGAATATCCCTTAAAGAATTCTTGCGCAAGAATCATATTATCACCAATGTTTCTACTCCCTATATATGCACCTTGATCAGGATTGATTAATTCACATAGTGTGGATGCTATAATTTTGGAGATTAGCTTATCGAAAACATTATAACATGAAATACACGTATAATCATTTATGCTATTGGGATTCATTGTGAGTGATTTCTACACTTGCATAATTCGATGATAGACTGAGAGGGTGAATTGAATAAAAATAATTAAATTGGGCCAACAAGAGTTAAGTGATTTAATAAGATCAAGAAATCAATCAAATAGGTAATTGTATGAAGAGAGATCTCACATAAGTTCCCGAAAGTCTATTGGAAAACTTCAGATCTAATCAGAGGTTGGATAAATTGTGAATTGAGAAATTGCAATTTTTCATAATCTAATTAGGGTTTATAATTTAGGGTTATTGGTTATAATTCGAGAGAGAGTAATCAACCTTAGGATCGTCTAGTACCAATAATTTGACAATTCATAATTAATTAGATTAGTGTTGAAGATAAGTAAAAATTCCCCTTTATTTCAATTGGTAGTTCCTTAGGGCTATGGGTAGTTTCTGAAATCATGCTGTACATGAACACAAGAGTTATGAGAAGTTCAAGTTACGTAGCTGAAAAATTAGATTTAGATATCATTCGACTAGAACGAACCACTAGGAAAGCTCGACATAATGAAAAAGAAAAAATCATGAAGACAACACTGGCCGAAGAACTTCAGTAGGATTTGGACCATGGAGCGAACCAAAGACGACAACAGAGGACCCTTATGGACTTATGAGACTAGGGTTTAATGCGGCTAATTAAAGAGTGGCTAGACCACCAATACAAGAAGCATCATTTTAAATTAAACCAGCTGTCTTGAACATGCTTCAACAAAACATGTAATTTTATGGACTAGTAAACGAAGACCCTAACACACACATAGTGAAATTCTTAGAATGAACCATTAGGAAAGCTCGGTGTAATGAAAAAGAACAAATCATGAAGACAACAATTGCCGAAGAATTTCAGCAGGATTTGGACCACATAGCTAACCAAGGACGACAACAGAGGACTACCCTTATGTACTTTATGAGACTAGGGTTCAATGCAGCTAATTATAGAGTAGCTAGACCACTAGTACAAGCAGCATCATTTGAAATTAAACCAACTCTCTTGAACATGCTTCAACATAATGTGTAATTTTATGGACTAGCAAACTAAGACCCTAACACACATATACTGAACTTCTTAGAAATCTGTGATATCTTTAGGTACCATCAGATGTCGGATGATGTAGTTAGAATTAAGCTCTTTCCCTTTACCCTTAGTAGAGCAAAGACTTGGTATCACTCCCTTAACCCAACCAATGATACCACTTAGGATCAGTTAGTCCGTGTCATTTCAGATAAATATTTTCCCCTAACTAAGACCATTAAGTTCATCAAGGAAATCACCAACTTCCAACAAGGTGATGCTGAATCGATCTACGAAGCGTGGGAATGATACAAGGATTTGTAACAGAAATGCCTACATCACAACTTACCCAAGGGATTTTTGTTTCAAACATTCTATAATGGAGTTACCCCGCTTACGAGAGGCACGATCGATGCATCTTTAGGGGAATCATTAATGAGGAAGACAGTAGATGAAGCGAAAGAATTAATAGAGGAGATGGCAAGTAATGGTTGTTTATGGACGAATGAACAGAGTAGACAAACCACTACATTCCATGAATAAAAAGGAATTATGGCTATTGATCAAATGACAGAAATGCAAACAAGGATTGATAACTTGACTTGACAACTCAACAACATGAAGGCTTCGTCCTCAACTCTGGTGAAGGCTATACAACTTAAATGCAAACTCTGTGGACAATTAGACTATGACACAGTAGACTGTTTCTTAATGAAGGAAGGTGATCCAGAGCAATTGAATTATATGAGAGCCCAGTATGGACGAGGAGGAAAAACAATCCCTACTCCAACACTTACAACCCTGGGTGGAAGAATCACCCTAACTTCCCTTGGACAAACAATGTGAGAGGATAGTTTAGAGCTAAAGGGAAATCGGGATTCCAACAAGATAAACCAAGCTCAATGGAATCCAAGTTGGATAAGATTTTAAATAATATTGGAGACATGGAGGATGCACATAGGAGGCTTGAGAGCAACTTCGAGCAAGTTACCAAAAAGCATGTCTCTTTAATACATAATCTAGAGGTCCAAGTACGTCAACTAGCTGAAGCAATATCTACTTAGAATGTAGGAATCTTTCCAAGAAATATCGAGTATAACCCAAAGGAAAAGATCATGGCCATCACTTAGTCCTAGGAAAAGGAACTTGATCATATAAAGGAGAATGAAGATAAAGGAAAAGGACAAGTAATTGTGGAACCCCTTCTAAGTGAGTTAGGAATTGAGTCAATCAACGAATCTCAACCCAAATTACCCTACCCTATTCTAGCACAGTGGAAATCATTGTCAAGTAAGGTAACAAGGAATTCTGAGGAGGTTGACTTAAGCAAAGTTGAGAATATGACGGAACACCTACAAACGAGACTCACATTAACAGAATCAATGAAGAAGAAGGTTAAAGAGTACGAAGCAAAAGAAAACCCCAACATAACACAGAAGAAAGAGGATCCAGGGGATTTTTACATTCCTTGCAGTATAAATGGAGTCAACATAGACAGCGCATTCACGGATTTGGGAGCGAGTATTGATATGATGCCTTACACCTTTATTCAAAAGTTGGGGTTATGAGACTTAGTACCCACAAAGATGTTAGTAAAAACGACCGACAGAATAGTCTATCAACCGAAGGGGATTATTAAGGATGTGCAAGTAGAAAGTTGATCATTTTACTTTTCCCACAGACTTTTATATATTGGATATTGGAGAAGATGTAGAAACCCCTTTGGTCCTTGGAAGACCATTCCTGGCCACTGCTCACTCAATCATTGATGTTGATTGGGG
>JAOQMR010000002.1:19551065-19567648 GCA_027563865.1 Erythroxylum pelleterianum
CTAACAAAAAGGACTTATTAATCTAAACCTCAAAATAAATAAATAAAATCATGCTTAATGCGAATCGGGGCCCAACACTGATAACCAAATGTCTCCTAATGATCTGCTCTTAATGAAAGCCCCTTAAGTTGAGCTGATTCTAGGCTTTATAACCTTTTTCAACCTTGAAGCCAATATCTTGGATATAACTTTATAAAAAATATTAACATTAAATATATGTCTAATTCATTAAAATAACATGGGTTAGCGATTTTTGTTGGGTTAGCGATTTTTGGAATGAGACATATGAAGGTCTTATTGATCCCCTTAAGCATCTTCCCCTTCTAATAAAATTCCATCACTACATTAGTAACCTTATCCTTGATTCAATGTCATTCTTTCTAATGGAACTTCTATTTAAACCATCTAATCTTGGATCTTTGTCAAAATTCATCTCCAGCATAACTCTCTCCACCTCAAAATCTTGAATAAGACCACCCAATAGTTATCTTACCTCTTTAGTAAAATGATTTGAAATGAAAGATTTTAGGACTTGCGTTATAGAATTTGCTAGACCAGTTGTTCCAATAGAGTTTCTGAAGAATGCATAGGCTTCCTTCTTGAGTTCCTTTTGTGTATTAACCAACTTTTCATTCCCTACTTATAAGGAACTTATATTATTTGTTTTTTTCCCCTTTCGATGAATGCCTTATGGAAATAGTGCTATAATCACCTTCATTAAGCCAAAGGCATATGGAATTTCGTTTGAGTATGGAATTGTAACCTAATCTTTAGTGTAAGCTTCAAATGCTTTCTTCTCCTCACTTAGCCAATATGAATCTCTTGGATCCTTATGTACTTCTTCCTGGATATCCTTCAAAGCTACTTTTGAAGCTAAAACCTCCATATATGAACTCCTATTTCTTTTGCTATTAAGGATTTTAAGCTCCTCTTTCATGGCTTCTAATTTTTTGACATAAATGTAGGCTTTACATCTTATTATTGACCTTGATAGTCTCTTTACTCCCTCAAACCCTTCATCATCTAAATTATAATTATTAAATCTAAAAGGTACCTTCTTTTACTTATAATGAACACCACTTATTAAAATTGGGGAATGGTAAGAAATTAGGAGATTCATGATGGTTGCTCTATTCTTTTTGAATCTCTTCATCCAATCCTTATTAATTAGGACTCTATATAATTTCTTGCTTATGCTTCATCATTGGCTTTTCTTGTTAAACCATAAATAGAAACACCCTTTAAACCTTATATCACTTGTCCTTAATTTCTTTACACATCCCTTTTGTCCCTCTTTAAAGTTCTTGAGAGCTACATTATTAGTGGCTTTAGATGGATATATAGTACTATCAAAATCCCTTAGTATCACATATGATTCCTTGATGTTAGCTTAAATACTAACTAAGTCATTTCGTAGTGTTTGCCTTTGGAATTCATGACTAGAGTCATATGCAAAAGATATAGCTACTTTTGTATTCTCGTGCACAAACCAAACCTATATGTTCATTAACTAATCACTTTCTTGTAATAAGTTAACCATTACCAACTTCAAATAAAAAACAACCATAATCCTACTGTAGTGATGGTATTGGTGGTTGCCTGGTTAGACAAAAAAATCTAACATTTCCTCAAGTATTGGAGAGATTTATATAGTATAGGCTTGTATTCTTCTGGTAAATGAAAGGTAAAACTTTTTATAATTTAATAGGTCTAAATAATATTTACGTATGCATTTTGACCTATCCATATAAATTATAGTAATTTGTTGAAAAATAACACTATGACCAGTACGAACAAAAAATCTTCTTTTAATAAAATCAAATATTTGATCACTAATGATTTTCCTTACTTAAAGTATGGACATCTAATTTATATTTCATTATTATGGGAAGTATATTTATAAAAATCTAGTCTTATTCTTCTTATTGATAGGTATATTGGGTTCTTAATTTTTTTATTTACAAAATGCCATTTTTTATAAAAAGAAGTAATATTTATGTATAATGGATCCTAATCAAAATGTCCTTTGATGGCTTGAACTTGGAACTTACATCCCATTATAAACAACATAGAAGGATTTGGAGATATTCATATGTGTGTTTACATATATATACATATATGCATACGCGCATGTGTGTGTGTGTAGGACTAACTATTTTTCAATTTATTAATAAGGGTTTTTTTGACATTTTTAGTTTACCTTTTCCAAGTCAATTTACAAATACATCTACATAGAATGCATAACCTCTTCAAAAATCATTATGACAAAGTTAAAGTGATTATTTAGTTACATAAAGTTGCATAAATGAATACCAATTTGTAAATATCCTTATCTTATCTCCCTAATAACACTTAATTCAGGACTATTAATGCTTAATTTTGTTATGAATTAGCTTTGTACAATAAGTTACTCCTTTATGGGTACCTTCAAAACTCTCCTAATCTCATGGAATGGGCTAGTATTTTCTATGCTGGCCTTCATGTTTAAGCTCTCTAAGATTGCTAGATTTGTGAGATATTCTTTTTTTGGAGATTGAAAAGTATAGAAGCAAATTAACATCGATTAGGGACATGGAATCAATATCGAACTCATAATGGTTGGAGAGATTAAGAAATTAATAAGTATATCAGTGCCTTATCAAGAGTGGGTTAGACATTAGATTCAGGACACAAAATTTGAGAACTTACAGAAATAGACTTTCATTATCCTTAGACTTCTTTTATGTAACTCTAATATATGAATATCTTAATAAGTATTATAACGAAAAGGATGTAATTATACTATTTTTATTTTATCATCTTATCATAATAATAAAAGAAATATATCTCCTTATTCGTAGACATAGGTCACATATTAGTTAAACCACGTAAATTATGTGTTTTTGCTTCATATATTTTCTTTTTATATTATTTCATTTATGCCACAATTGGTATTATAGTAATTGGTATTAGAGCTCATGGTTTCTTTGTGAATCTAGGGTTTTCTATCAGTAATGTCTCTCCATAAGTTCAATATTAAGAAATTCAATGAATTGAATGATTTCACTCTATGGAAGGTGACAAGGAGGGTGATTCTTATTCAAAAAAGATGCATAATAGAGTTGGAAGGTGGAGAAAAACAACCACAAAGTTTGGAGACATTAGAGAATGAAACAATTTTGCCAAAGATACATAGTATTATACTATTGAGTTGTTAGAGTAAGGCAATCACTTTTAGCACTTTTGTACAAACTTTATTTTAATTAATAAAGTGAAAGGAATTTTTCATTATTTTGATATTCATATTTATGAATTGATGTCGATCTTAAATAGAGTTAATGAAGTCCATGATACAAAACATAGCATGAAGGAAATCATGATGATCAGATTCCTATCATGTGCAGTTATGTTATTATCTAAATTATTCCTAGTCATAGGATTAATGAGACAAGACATTGCTAATCCGGATAGAATAGCACATGTTATACTTCTTGATTTAATCAAGTAATGGATCTCATAAATTGTAAGCATGTTTAGAGTTAACATGTAGATGCTTACTAAGAGTAGTAAGTACATCAGATGACCCACTATGAGATTATCATATAGATGATCTATCAAATGTTAGTGATTAATCTCATCATAGCAATGGTACAAATATCCTTAGACTTGAGGTACTCAAGAATATCTTGGATACTGATCTTGTATTTTGACACCATTCCTTGTTGCATTGGGTATAACTATTGGTATTCGAAGGTAACTAGGTAGCCAATAAAGGATTCACCAATCCTAATAAAAGGAGATGATATCCACGCCTCTTTTCACGGTCATTACTAATGTGTCATAAAGAGAGTCTTCAATGACATAAATAGTAATAAGATCCCCAGGATGAGAACTAATATCACTTTAACTAGATGTGATGTAGTCATTATATTAGGAGTTGACACATGGCCTATACTCTAAACTAAGTGGGTATAGAATGGTGAAAGGTCGAATTGCATGGTAATTGCCTATGGAAATGTTTATAAGTTAGATAATTGACTATCAAAGAGTTCGTATGTCAATCCACATACTTTTCGATAAATTGATGTCATGAAACCATTCATAAATTGCTCGGATTAAAAGATAATTCAAGTGGCCAAAAATCGAAAACCTAAAGGTTCACACGCTTAGGAGATTAAAGGATTGTTTTAGGATAATATAGCGATATGATCGTGGTAAGAAATGTTGAAAAGGAATGGACGGACCAAATGTTATATGGATGTCCAAGGTGGAATCACAATCGTAACTAAGTAAGTCACGATTGTGACCCACTAATTCCAGCAACATATATAAGTGATTTCTCATCACTTATATGTAGAAAATAATTGCTAAGGAGTCCTGAAACATTATGGACATTTAGAGGGAGTTAGAGGGAGAATTTCTTTGTATGTTAAGCAAGGGTTGCTTAATATATATTGCATGTGATATAATTGTCTTCTATCCTTCCTATTGAGCATCCTACCTATGTTTCCATCTTGTTTGGTGCTTAAAACTTCCTTACACACTATATTTCTTCAACTTTGCATGTTCTTCACTGGCTATTGAACGTGTTTGGGGTCTACTACAACCCAAACAAGGAGAAGATTCAAGAAAGGAGGAGCATTTACAAGGTAAATATGTTGTAATTTCATGTTCTTACATTATGTGTATACATACACATGGATTCTGGGTTTTTGGGGATATCCTGGGAGTTGGAATTTTGATTCCTATACTTCCACGACCTTGCCATGCACGTGATGTATGACCCTGAGTCTCTCCAACATGAGTTTAGAAGATGGAGTATTGAGAGAGGTAGATGATGAAACAATTGCTGATTCATCATAAAAATGACTAAAATAATATAGAATATTAATTGAGGACTCGGATTGTAGATCTCTATAATGGAAAATAATGATTACTCTGAAATCTCGCTAATCTTAGTAATTAACATAGAATATTAATTGACCACTAAAAGATTAGTGTGTAGATTAAATGATGGTGATGTTTTGCAAACTATTTGATAAGGAGTTATCGATTTAATCACACAGATACATAATGGAGATTATGGTATTCGATAGATCTTAAATGAAACATTATTATGATTGTGTTTATGTCATTAATGTTTCATACATGTCGTAAATTCTATGGTATCAGATGTTCATTTCCTTACATGAGAAATGTGTATTTGTTGGTATTGTCCACCCCTAACCGTAACAGGTAGCTATACAGATAATGTCACAGTATGCGTGACTTGTATAGAGGATAAATGTTCATCAAGAATACCGTTGTCCCTCGTATAAGATATGAATGACAATATCTATCGACCCTTGATAAAGTAATATTGTATGCATGCAACATGATTAAGGAGTTAACCATATTTACGATTTACTTTGGAAATCAAGAAGGAATAAATTGGCAGGCGTGACATATTCCAATCTTGCATTTATTCAGGATATTATGAGACAAGAAAATTGGCATGGGTAATTTTCCTACGGGATCGTGATTTGTGTATAATACTTATTGTCTATGTTATTTGAGTAATTATAATTTATTTTGCTAGGTACCGCTTATGATGTATAAAATTAAAAGGGGTTTTAATTCTATTGTCAATATGAAATGGATCCCAATGGGTCACACTAGAAAATATTTGATTAGAAAAAGGAAATTATTCTAGTAAATCATATGGAGATATGAATATGATGATAAAATCAATTTTAACTGTTAAAAGTATTTTAGTCGTCATATGGAATAAATGTTATTAGATAACAATTTTAATCCTAGATAAATTTATTTGAAATGTATGACATATCCTATAAATTTATTTCTCAACAAAATAATACATATATATTAATTATATGGCATAATTATATGGAAATTGGGTCAAATGCTTAATTATTTTGAAGCATGAGATTAAATAGCAAAGTGGCAACGTGACAAAATGGTAATTAAATGAAATTTACAATGCCGAATTCATAAGGACATGGGTTATCCATGCAGAGAACATAAGGATATGATTAAACCCTTATGAATTTTAACCTTTTGCTTTGTTCCTTTGCTTCTTTTAAATAAGGGCATTTGAGACTTTTTTTAGAAAACCTTTTAACCTTAGTTTTGTCAAAAAGTAAGAAGTGATTTTCGTTTTTCTAGTTTTTAAAAAGAGTTACTGCTAATTTTTTCCTCTCTCCATGGTTTCAACTTTTCATTTTTCTCTTTTGTCTTCTTTCAAACTTGCGATTTTCTTCTTCCATCTGACAAGAACTAAAAGCTTTGCCATTTAGCTCATATATTGAGCAATAAATCCCCCATTTAAATGGTTTATTTTTGGGGATTTTAGGATCAACGATAACATATTGAAGCACCATTGATAAGTGTGAACTGCATCGTGTTTTAGGGTATAGTTTGATATGTGTTTATCTGTTTATTCGATTGTTTAGTATGTATTTTCAGTAGAATTGTGTTAGTTTGTGAATTATTTGTGTTTAAGTGTTCTTATGGATTAGTACAAGCATTTGAGCTTAATTATTATGTCTTTGAGGTACTTTGATGTGTTTGTTAGTGTGTCAAAGTCAACAATGAAGAACAGAGAAGTTTCGGAGAGATTGGACAGAAACAACGACCCACGATTGTAACAGAAACAAAGGAGACAGCCCATGATCGTGGCCAAATCGCCACGATCGTGACAGAAGCACAAGACTTGGCCTACGATCATGGCCTACTAGCCACGATCGTGAAAAAAAGCTTACAAGTGGCCCACGATTGTGGCTTGCAAGGCTACGATTGTGGCCTGCGTCGGACAGACACACAAAAAAGTCAAGTTTTGAGGGATTTTTCAGACCTTTCTACCCCAAAAAACTTAGGGCGGCCTAGATAACATCAAGTATATACAGAATGAGACAAAAGAGAAGAAGGAGCTTCTGTCATCAGCCACCATCAAGAAACCCTAAAGAGAGTTCATCGAGAGATTGAGAAAAAGACGAAGCAAGAGAGATGTGGAGAAGAAGCTGGCGCGAAGTACTTCCCAGAACAAAAGGTTTCTCGACATTGGTGCCTTGATCATCCATTCAGGTCTAGTTTCTGGTGTATTTCAGTTTTATTTACGTATAGAATTGGGATAGCTATTGAGATAGGATTTTAGGGCTGTTGAGGAATGTCTAAACTTACCTTTGGGTTGTTTTTATCTTTGATTCAATAAAAATCTTATTGTTTATGTTATTTGGATTCATTGTGATATATTTCTACACTTGCATAATTTAGTAATGGATTGAGAGGGTGAATTGAATGAAAAATAATTAAATTGGGGTAACAAGAGTTAGGAGATTTAATAAGAATGAGAAATCAATCAAATCGGTAATTGTGTGAAGAGAGCTCTCACATAAGTTCCCAAGAGTCTATTGGAAAACTTCAGATCTAATTAGGGGTTGGATAAATTTTGAATTGAGGAATTGCAATTTTCATAATCTGATCAGGGTTTCTAATTTAGAGCTATTGGTTATAACTCGAAAAAGAGTAATCAACCCTAAGATCGTCTATGACCAATAATCCAACAATTCATAATTAATTAGATTAGTGTTGAAGATAAGTAAAAATTCCGCTTTCTCTCAATTGGTAGTTCCTTACGTTGATTCTTGATGTGTGTGTTGCAATTTGCTGATTTGTTAATATTTGTGATTAATTCTTGAATTGAGTTATTTGATTGAATCGATTGATTGAATTGCATCATTATTTTAGTTTAGTTAAATTTGAATTTCAACAATTAGTTTTGGCCTTCGATTGTAGGATTAGATGAACTCTCCTCGTGGGATCGACACCTTAGATACTATACGAATGACCCATATTCTTGCAGAATATTGAGGTTAAAATATTAAAACTACACATATCGAAAAATTGCGATAAGTTTTTGGCGCTGTTGCTGGGGAGGCCATTAGTTTAGTTCTATAATTTAAGGCATTTAGTTTAGTTTTAAAATTTTATTTTCATTCTTTCTTTTATATTTTTGAAATCTTGCTCTTGCATGAACACAAGAGTGGCGAGAAGTTCGAGTTGCACGACTGAAAAATTAGATTTAGATATCACTCGACTAGAACGAACCATTAGGAAAGCTCGACATAATGAAGAAGAATAAATCGTGGAGACAACAATGGCCGAGGAATTTCAGCAGGATTTGGAACACGAAGCGAACCAAGGATGACAACAGAGGACTCTTATGGACTTTATGAGACCAGGGTTCAATGCAGCTAATCAAGGAGTAGCTAGACCACCAGTACAAGCCGCATCATTTGAAATTAAACCAGCTCTCTTGAACATGCTTCAACAGAATGTGCAATTTTATAAACTAACAAACGAAGACCCCCACACCCAGATAGTGAACTTCTTAGAAATCTATGATACCTTTAGGTACCATCAGATGTTAAAAAATACAGTTAGAATTAGGCTATTTCCTTTTACCCTTAGAGATAAAGCAAAGTCTTGGTATCACTCCCTTAACCCAGCCAATGTTACCACTTGGGATCAGTTAGTCCGTGTCTTTTTAGATAAATATTTTCCTCTGACTAAGACCATTAAAATCATTAAGGAAATCACCAACTTCCAACAAGGTGACGGGGATTTGATCTATAAAGCGTGGGAATGATACAAGGATTTGCAATGAAAATGCCCGCATCACAACTTACCCAAGGAATTTTTGTTGCAAATGTTCTATAATGGAGTTACCCTATATACGAGAGGCACAATCGATGCAGCTTCAGGAGGATCATTGATGAGGAAGACAATTGATGAAGTGGAAGAATTAATAAAACGGAGTAGACAAACTACTACATTCCGTGAACAAAAAGAAATTGTGGCTATTGATCAAATGATGGAAATGCAAGCAAGGATTGATAACTTGACTTGACAGCTTAACAACATGAAGGCTTGGTCGTCAACTCCGGTGAAGGTCATACAACTTAAGTGTGAACTCTGTAGACAATTGGACCATGACATAGTGGATTGTTTCTTAATGAAAGAAGGTGACCCCAGAGCAATTGAATTACATGGAAGCCCAGTATGGACGAGGAGGGGGAAACAACCCTTACTCCAACTAACTCTAAGGGTAGGTAAGCAACAAGTAACCTTCAAATTGTCAAAGAAAGACAACAATCCTCCTTTACCTCCAATTAATGGCAAGGAACCCGCATCTCGAGTGCAAAGGGAAGATATTCCGGATCCTAGGAGTGCCTTCAGAAAGAAGTGATCAAGTAAAAGAAGGCGAAAGAAGGAGAGCCAAAAGGAAGGTGGAATCAAGGGGGCATGGTAGCTCATGTGCAAATTGTTAGATTAATGATGGCACCGCCATTGCACCACTCATTTGAACTACCAGGAGCAAAAGAAAAGCATCGAGCTACTGACATTAAAAGAAGCGCTATATGAGATGCAACCCATGAATTTTAATTTCCTTAAATTGTCTTCATAAAGTTTGAATTCCATAGTTAGGTTATTTCGTTTTCAAATAAAATCGGAAGGCATAGGACGTTGACGTGAATTCTATTATCGACGAAGTAAGCAAAGAGAGATAAAAAGAGCCATAAGGAGTTAAAAAGGGATTTCGAAAAGTGGAGAACGACAAAAGAAGAAGAAAAGTTAAAATTGGTGAAAAATTTCAAGCCACAATCGTGGCCTGCGGCAAGGTAAAAATGACAGACACGCGCATTTCACTTAAAATTTTACCATTTTACCATCCAATCACCTATAAATACATTTCTAACTTCACTTTTTCACTCACTTTCATTTTCACTTTGTCTCTCTAAACTTTATCTCTCCAATCACTCTCACTTCTCTCTATAAAATTTCAAACCTCCTAATTTCTTTCGACTTCCACCAACATAAGCCAATATGTCACGCATCAAGTAAACAATAAAGCGTGATCAATCAGCTAGGTAAACACAAGTCTCGAGATGAGGGAAGAGCAACAGAGCAGCTAATTACGGAGCACCTTTCTCAATCTTTTGGATGAGGAAGGTACTCGTTTCCATTCCCTTCATAGCAAACAAATTATGGTTCCAAAATATTTTCACTTTGAAACTTTAAATAGATTAGAACAATGAGAAAAGGTCGAGAGTTTAGCTGAGAAAATTCAATGGGGGTAGTTCATTCAAATTCAATTCCCAATTTATGAAGAACTGAACTTAGAATTTTTTACTTCTCTTTAATATGAATCCAACAAACCTAGAGAATTGTGGTTTAGATTGCGGGGACAACCCTATGGGCTTGATTATGACACCATGTATGAAATTTTTTATTTCCCCGAGTCTTTCGTAATGGATCAACACGACGATTTCTGTGTCAATCCCTATTAGACATAACTAACTGGATTAGAGCGTTTCGACGCTAAGAACACACACAAAAACATTATTAGGAGTCACGAACACTTGTTGATGCACAAATTCATGTGTCAAATCGTTTTGACAAAATGCAAACCAACAAGCATTCGACGAAGGAATTGCTTATTTTGTGGTGCATGGATCATAACATCCCAGTTTGCACAACCACTCACATTTTTAATGCAATTATATTTGCTTGAAAGAAGAGGAGCAATAATTTAGGAATAAGTTACTTGGTTTCGACCATAGCTAATTACTATGGAGTTGAGTGCAACATACTTACAGTCTATCGTCCTGAGTTCATGAACCACCATCATCTATGGTAGGCTGAAATCTTAAAGTCCCCTAATATGGAACTTCGAGATATTAGTGCCAAGACACATGTCAAGGGCAGGACTGGTCAAGCAAGTTCAAACGTCAAACAACAACAAAAAGGGGATTCAACTAGTGAGGAGTCCGAAGAGGAAGAAGATGTAGAAAAATCGGGTTGGAAGAAGGTACTTGACACAATCTCCGCAAACACCAAGGTAATTACTGATACACTTGCAGAGAACTCTAAAAGGTTGAAGGAGATCGCCCAACCCAACTACGCCAGAGCCGGGACATACGTCGTATTCATCGCTATGTCGAGACTCAAGGCGTTCAACTACCACCTCCAACCCCGTCACTACCTTCATCACCATAAACCTTGTTCTAAACGCTTTCTTTCTTTTTAAATTTAGTCTTTATTTTTATTTTTATTTTTATTGTTATTTTTTGTTTTACTTTAATTTATATTTCTTCTGTCTTTATGTGTGTTTGTTATCACCTTCTCATATTGAGGACAATGTTAGGTTGCATTCTGTGAATCGTGTGAATGTGTAAATGGCTTAGATGAATTGAAATTGATTTAAATTTGAACATGGTCTATTTGGTTGTACAGAATTATTAACTGACAGAATTAGTGAACTGGGATTCTTTGATTAAATATGCAGCTTAATTAGGATTTAGTGTTTAAGTGTAGCCCTCTAAATTGTCACATTTAATCATAATTTGAGGCCTTTTAACCTAAGTAGCTTTGCTAGTTTTTTTTCATGAAAACAAGTAGCTAAATCAACAAGGTAGACAATAAGAAAATTGTTATTTTGTTAAAATAAGTAACTATTTTGTTAAAATAAGTAACTATTTTGTTGGCCTTCGGGTTATGAATAGAGCTAGTAGCCAATTAAGAACATGATATAGCTGAGTAACCGGATCGACAAGCATCACAAATGTGTGTCTTTGGGTAAAAAGGCTAGAATGACATTTCAACCAAGCAGCTTAATAAAAAAACATGATTTAGTTTAGTAACCAAATCGACATTCATTACCAATGTTTGCTTTTGCATAAAAAGACTAAGTCCATGTTCATAAAATGTTAATAAAAATAACAATGTGTTTTTGAATAAAACCTACCGAACTTGTAATAGTTTGACTTTTCATGAAAACGTACTTAGAATTATTTACAAAGTTGAATGACCAAAGAATTATTAGTGAGTGTGTGCAATTGAGAAGGGTAAACAATTTAACACTTGAGCCTAGATTAATATGTATATTTAGTTTAGAGCCCTAAGACATGATTTTGCATGTTAATGATTTGAAATGACTTGAATGATAGTGTTTTAAATTAAATTTATTACATAAAGTTGAAGTCATTGTCTCATTACTGCATTGTATGCTGTGTGAATTTCTGTGTGTTTGTTGTTTTGTTTGCTTGAGGATAAACGTTTAAGTGTGGGGATGTTGATAAGTGTAAAATGTATCATGTTTTAGGGTATAGTTTGATATGTGTTTACCTGTTTATTCGATTATTTAGTATATGTTTTTGGTATAATTGTGTTAGTTTGTGAATTATTTGTGTTTAAGTGTTTTTATGGGTTAGTACAAGAATTTAAGCTTAATTATTATGTCTTTGAGGTACCTTGATGTGTTTGTTAGTATTTCAAGGTCAACAACAAAGAACAAAGAAATTTTGGAGAGACTTGGACTGAAACAACAGCCCACGATCGTGGCAGATGCAAGGGAGATAGCCCATGATCGTGGCCAAATCACCACGATCGTGACAAAAGCATAAGTCTTGGTAGGCCACGATCGTGACAGAAAACTTACAAGCGGCCCACGATTGTGGCTTGCAAGGCCACGATCGTGGCCTACGTCCGCCAACCACATAGACACATAGAAAAGTCGAGTTTTGAGAGATTTTTTAGACCTTTCGACCACGAAAAAAACCCTAGGGATGCCCAGAACAGATCAAGTATATAAAGAATGATACAAAAGAGATGAAGGATCTTTTAGCATCAACCCCATCAAAAAATGCTAGAGAGAGTTCATCGAGAGATTGAGAAAGAGACGTGAAGAAGAAGCTGACACGAAGTACTTCCCAGAACAAGAGGTTTCCCGATATTGCTGCCTTTGTCATCCATTCAGATCTAGTTTCTAGTGTATTTCAATTTTATTTATGTATAGAATTGGGAGAGCTATTGAGATAGGATTTTATGAATGTTGAGGAATGTTTAAACTCACCTTTGGGTTATTTTTATCTTTGATTTAATAAAAATGTGATTGTTTATGTTATTTGGATTCATTGTGATTAATTTCTACTATTGCATAATTCAGTGATAGAGTGAGAGGGTGAATCGAATGAAAAATAATTAAATTAGGCTAACGAGAGTTAGGAGATTTAATAAGAATGAGAAATCAATAAATTCGGTAAGTGTGAAGAGAGATCTCATATAAGTTCCCGGGAGTCTATTGGAAAACTTCGAATCTAATTAGGGTTAGATAAATTGTGAATTGAGAAATTGTAATTTTCTATAATATGATTAGGGTGTATAATTTAGGGCTATTGGTTATAACTCGAGAAAGAGTAATCAACCTTAGGATCTTCCAGGACCAATAATCCGACAATTTATAACTAATTAGATTAAGTTGATTCTTGATGTGTGTAATTTACTGATTTGTTAATATTTGGTGATTAATTCTTGAATTAAGTTGTTTGATTGAATCGATTGATTAAATTGCATCATTGTTTTAGTTTAGTTAAATCTGAATTTCTACAATTAGTTTTGGCCTTATATTGTAGGATTAGATTAACCCTCTTCGTGGGATCGACACCTTAGATACTACGCGAACAATCTGTACACTTACGAAATATCGAGGTTAAAATATTAAAACTACACATATCGGAAAACCGCAATTAACCATCTAACTTTGGAAACCTTCGGGTCTTCTAATCAATCTTTGGTGGATACCTTAGAGTGCATCTACCTTGATGCAAATGAGACACAACCATGAGCAAGAAGAGACAACCGTGAGGAAGGAGATATAGTTGTGAGATCTTCTATTTGGTTTGGGGACGAAGTTCAAGGTATAATGGTATACATGCTTTCATTATGTGCTTTTTCGATATATAAATGGGTTGCATAACAAGATCCTTTAGGTTCTTGTTGGTTTAATTTTTTTTGTTTTAACCACTTCAGCCCTCACAAAACCAACAGTTATAACGTTATAGATTGGGTTACATTAATGAGCAAGAACTTGAAATATTGAGTAAGAAATGATTATTAAATGGAGTTGTATTTAGGAAGATAAAAAAGTGTACTCTTATTTTTTTAGAAAGCAATGTAAGGGGAAATTTAGTTATAGTAATCATACTTCGATTATATCCTAAATTATATTCATATATATTTATAAGGTCTTACTCTAGTTTAATCACATAAAGGATACAATTTTTCTCACATTTATTAATGATTATTCAAGAAAAGATTGGTTACAATTTTTAAAATCAAAGAATGAAGTATTTGGAAAGTTTAAGAAGTGTGAGATAATGGTTGAAAAACATACCAAAAGATAAGACAAGACACTTAAGAGAAATAATGGATTAAAATTTTGTAATAAACCATTTTATGAGTTTTGCGGAAAGGAAGGTATAATAAGGCACTACATTATACATCTTACATCATAGCAAAATGGAGTTATATAACAAATGAACCAAACACTTATATAACATGAATGATGAATGAGGCTAAATGTTGGACTTTCAGAGCAATTTTGGGTTGACACAGTTATCATTATTACTTATTTGGTGAATAGATCTTCATTGACTAAATATATTTTAAGACTCCTCAGGAGTTGTGATAAGGAACCCCCTTTAACTATTGTGGTATGAAAATATTTGGTTGCCTTGCTTATGTTTGTGTGAATGATGGTAAACTAGAGTCTAGGGTAATGAAATGCATATTTCTAAGGTAGGTTAATGAAGTTAAATGGTATGAATTATGATGTATTGAAAAATGATAGAACTCTTTATTATTAGTCAAGAAATTATCTACTATATTTAGCTAGAGAGAGGACTTTGATGATCTTGTAGGTCAAAAAGATTAAGATGATGACTTGAAACTTGTAGTACCTATATATATATATATATATATATTCAACCCCCATCTTTCCCCTTTTTTATTTTCACCCTCCTAAGGTAACTATATATAAAATCGTAAACTATATATAAAATCGTATTCTTTTTCGATTCTTCATCAGTGACTCTAACTAGTTAGCCATATATACTAGTCAACTCCTCTCTTTAAGCCCATCATAACCATATATAGTTGACATTATAACAACATTGAAATCATCACAAAAAATGAGAAGAAAAATTAGAGAAAATCCCATATATTTGATTCATTCCCTATGGTGAGTGTTATTGATCACACCATCATTGGACTCCCCTTGACGTTAGGAGTAAAAGCCTTATGGTCTATTCACTAGTCATTTTCTTTATCAAAATCGATTAACGAAAATAGATGATAGGGCTTTGAAATAATTTTTCTTCAATTCATTGAGGTTGGTTGACAATTTAGGTCTCATGTAGTTATAAAAGTTATTCTACTCATCAATAACTTTAACTTGGTATAAAAATTGTTAAATTATGAGACTGAAAACTTTTTCAGTCACCAAAGTTACTATTCCAACAATGTTTTGATGACTTTCTTTTAAGAAAAATTCTATAAATCGTGCTGATCATTTTCCCTTAAAAACTATAGCAAAATTCTTAACAGTTTATAAATTAAAAATTACAAAAATCTTAGGTGAGAATATGATCAATGGTTAAATTACATAACTAGACCATCCTAGTAAACATGATGAGTTATACGTTGTTAATTGAGCCCAACAACTTATAAATGACACTAATTAGGATGTTTCCGTTCCTATTTTATAGGTGCATTAGGACTGAAGCCCACATTGTAAGGTTCGAACAGACAAGTACATCAATCAAGTAAGTTTATATCTATCTATCAATACCAAATCCATACCAGCTATTAGATACTTTTATACCTATATCAAGGATGTCATGTTAAGCCAGGATAAATGCCCCTATCCTTATGCATGTGGATATGATATGATATAGTGTATATATATATATACACACATACACAAATATATTCATGTATAAATGTAATTTATGTAGCCATTATCTTGATGTCTATATGAATTTTTTAATGGAAATGAGAAAAGTTTTTTAATGGAAATGGGAAAAGATCACAATAGATTTCGTATTTGGCGTACCTTATATAAGGACTTAATATGATTCAATTTGGTTGATCATAGATAGGTTGACAAAGTTAGCCCATTTCTTACCCTTAAAAACCACCTACCTAGTTTCTAAGCTTGCTAGGTCTATATTGAGCAAATAGTGTCTCCATAAGGTGCTTATGTCGATATTCTGCGATCGAGGATCATAGCTCACATCTAGTGGAAATTACATGAGGTAGGCACCATATTAGATTTTAGCATAACATTTCATCCCCATATTGATAGGAATCTAAGGGGATGATTCGGACTTTACAAGATACATTAAGGATGTGCATGATGTACTTTGGTAATAATTGAGATTCAAACTTGCCTCTGGTCAAGTTTGCTTACAATGATAGCTATCACAGTAGTATTGGGATGGTGTTGAGCAAAAAAAAATGTAAATCACCAATGTGCTAAGAGGAAGTAGGCGAGAGACACTTAAAGGCCCAAACCTAATTAAGATCACATCAAAGAAGATTCCATTGATCAAGCAAAGGAGATTGTAATACCCTTTTATATATATATCACTATCGGTAGTTCTAACCAATCCTAGAGATACTATTCCGACTGTTAAGTCAAAATGACTTTACATATATTGAATTTTGATGACAACCAAAAAGAAGAAAAGCAGACGAAATATATC
>JAOQMR010000002.1:19577605-19591420 GCA_027563865.1 Erythroxylum pelleterianum
GGGGGATCTAACTCTGAGGGTAGGTAAGTAGCAAGTAACCTTCAAAGTGTCAAAGAAAGACAACAGTCTTCCCTTACCTCCAACTAATGGCAAGGAACTTGAACCTCGAAGGCAATGGGAAGATATTGCAGATCCTGGGAGTGTCCTCAGAAAAAAAGTGATCGCGTAGAAGAAGGCAAAAGAAGGAGAGCCACAAGGAAGGTGGAATCAAGGGCATGGTAGCTCTTGTGCAAATTGTTAGATTAATGACTACACTACCATTGCACCACTCATTTGAACCACCATCAGCAGAAGAAAAGCATTGAGCTACAAATGTTAAAAGAAGCACTGCATGGAAGGAAACCCATTAAATTTTAATTTCCTTAAATTGTCTTCAAAAAGTTTGAATTCAATAGTTAGGTTATTTAGTTTTCAAATAAAATCGGAAGGCATAGGACGTTGACGTGAATTCTATGATTGATGAAGTAATCAAAGAGAGGTAAAATAGCCATAAGGAGTTAAGAAGGGATTTCGAAAAGTGGAGAATGACAAAAGAAGAAGAAAAATTAAAATTGATCGTGGCCTACGGCAGGGTAAAAATGACAGACACACACATTTTACTTAAAATTTAACCATTTTACCATCTAATCACTTATAAATACATCTTTAACTTCACTTTTTCACTTACTGTCATTTTCACTTTTTCTCTCTAAACTTTGTCTCTCCAATCACACTCACTTCTCTCTACAAAATTTCAAACCTCCAAATTTCTTTTGACTTCCACCTACTCACAAGCCAATATGTCACACATCAAAAAATAGTAAAGTGTGATCAATCAGCGGGGTGAACACAAGTCTCGTGACGAGGGAAAAGAAATAAAGCAGCTAATTACGAAGCACTTTTTCTGATCTTCTCAGATGAGGAAGGTACTCATTTCCATTCCCTTTGTAGTAAACAAATTATGGTTTCAAAATATTTTGACTTTGAAACTTTAGATATATTAGAACTACAAGACAAGGTTGAGAGCTTAGCTGAGAAAATTCAATAAGGGTCAGTTCATTCAAATTCAATTCCTAGTTTACAAAGAACTGACCTTAGAATTTTTTTACTTCTCTTCAATATGAATCCAACAAACCTAGGGAATTGTGGTTTAGAGTGTGTTGGCTTGATTATGACAGCATGTATGAAATTTTTGGTTTCCCTGAGTCTTCCATAGTGGATCAATGCAACGATTTCTGTGTCAGTCCCTATTGGACAAAACTAAGTGGATTAGAGCATTTCGATGCTAATAACGCACACAACAACATTATTAGGAGTCACAAATAGTTGTTGATGCACAAATTTATGTGCCAAACCATTTTTGACAAAACGGAAACTACTAAGTGTTCAACGAAGGAACTGTTTATATTGTGGTACATGGATCTTAGCATCCCAGTTTGAACAAGCACCCACGTTTTTAATGCAATTATTGCTGCTCGAAAGAAAAGGAGCAACAATTTAGGAATGGGTTACTTGGTTTTGGCTATAGCTAATTACTATGGAGTTGAGTGTAATGGACTTATAGTCTATCGTCCTGAGTTCATGAACCACCATCATCTATGGTAAGCTGAAATCCTGAAGTCCCATAATATAGAACTTTGGGATATTAGTGCCAAGACACATAAAAGGGCAAGACTGGTCAAGCAAGTTTAAGTGCCCAACAACAACAAGAAGGGGATTCGACCAGCGAGGAGTCTGAAGAGGAAGAAAATGTAGAAAATTTGGGCCTGGACACAATCTCTGCAAACACCAAGGTAATTACAGATACACTTGCAGAGAACTCCAGAAGGATGAAAGAGATGGCCCGAACCTAATGACCCCAAAGCCGGGATATACGTTGTATTCATCACTATTTCGAGGCTCAAGGCATTCAGCTGCCACCTCCAACCCCATCACCACCTCCATCACCATAAACCTTATTCTAAACCCTTTCTTTCTTTTTAAAATTAGTCTTTATTTTTATTTTTATTGTTATTTTTATTGTTATTTTTATTTTTATTTTAATTTATATTCTTCTGTCTTTACGTGTATTTGTCATCACCTTCTCACATTGAGGACAATGTGTTATTCAAGTATGGGGAGGGTTATGTGTTTCTTTGAATGTGAATTTTGCATATTATAGTTGTTAGGTTGCATTCTGTGAATTCTATGAATGTGTTAATGGCTTAGATGAACTGAAATTGATTTAATTTTGAACATGATCTATTAGGTTGTAGAGAATTATTAACCAACAGAATTAATGAACTTGGGTTCTTTGATTAAATATGCAGCTTAATTAGGATTTAGTGCTTAAATCTAGCCCTTTAAATTGTCGCATTCATTCATAATTTGAGGCCTTTTAACCTAAGTAGCTTTGCTAGTATTTTCTCATGAAAACAAGTAGCTAAAGCAACAAGGTAAGCAATAAAAAAAATTTGTTATTTTATTAAAATAAGTAACTATTATGCTGGCCTTCGGGTTATGAATAAAGCTAATAGCTGAGTAACCAGATCGACACAAATCACAAATTTATGCCTTCACATAAAAATGCTATAATGACGTTCCAACCAAGCAGCTTAATAAAAAACATGATTTCGTTGAATAACAAGACTAACATTCAGTACCAATGTTTACCTCCGCATAAAAAGACTAAGTCCATGTTCATAAAAAGTTAATAAAATAACAATGTGTATTTGAATAAAACCTACCGAACTTGTAATAGTTTCACTTTTCATGAAAACGTAACTAGGATTAGTTACAGAGTTGAACGACCAAAGAATTATTAATGATTGTGTGCAAAGAGAAGGATAAACAGACTAATCGACCAAAGAATTATTAATGATTCTGTGCAAAGAGAAGGATAAACAATTTAACACTTGAGTCTAGATTAATATCTATATTTAGTTCAGAGCCCCAAGATACAGATTTTGCATGTTAATGATTTGAAATGACTTGAATGATTGTGTTTCAAATTAAATTTATTTCATAAAGTTGAAGCCATTGTCTCATTATTGCATTGTGTGCTGTGTGAATTTTTGTGTGTTTGTTGTTTTGTTTTCTTGTAAGTGTAGGGACGTTGATAAGTGTGAACTGCATCCTATTTTAGGGTATAGTTTGATATGTGTTTATTTGTTTACTGATTGTTTAGTATGTGTTTTAGGTAGAATTGTGTTAGTTTGTGAATTATTTGTGTTTAAGTGTTTTTATGGGTTAATATAAGCATTTGAGCTTAATTATTATGTCTTTGAGGTACCTTGATGTATTTGTTAATGTTTCAGGGTTCACAACGAAGAACGGAGAATTTTTAGAGAAATTTGGACCAAAACAACGGCTTACGATCGTGGCCCATCTGCCATGATCATGATAGAAGCAAGGGAGACAGCCTACGATCGTGGCCAAATCGCCATGATCGTGACAAAAGCATAAGACTTGGCCCAGGACCTGCCAGAATCGTGACAAAAGACTTACAAGTGGTCCATGATCGTAGCCTATAGGGCCACGGTTATGGCCTGTGTTAGGTAGATGCACAGACAAACAAAAAAGTCAAGTTTTGAGGGAATTTTTGAACCTTTCGACCCCAAAAAAACCTAAGGCTGCCCAGAACACATCAAGTATATAACAATGAGACAAAGAGATGAATGAGCTTCTTGCCTTAGCCACCATCAAGAAACCCTAGAGAGAGTTCATCGAGAGATTGAGAAAGATACGAAGGAAGAGAGACCTGGAGAAGAAGCCGAAGCGAAGTACTTCCCAGAATAGTAGGTTTCCCGACGTTGTTGCCTCCGTCATCCGTTCAGGTTTGGTTTCTTGTGTATTTCGATTTTATTTATGTATAGTATTGGGATAGCTACTAAGATAGGATTTTATGAATGTTGAGGAATGTCTAAACTCACCTTCAGGTTCCATTAAAAAAAACTTACCTTCAAGTTGTTTTTATCTTTGATTCAATAAAAATATGATTGTTTATGTTATTTGCATTCATTGTGATTGATTTCTGTACTTGTATAATTCGGTGATAAACTGAGAGGGTGAATTGAATGAAAAATAATTAAATTAGCTGACGAGAGTTAGGTAATTTAATAAGAACGAGAAATCAATCAAATTGGTAATTGTGTGAAGAGAGATCTCACATAAGTTCCTGGGAGTCTATTGGAAAAATTCAGATCTAATTAAGGGTTAGATAAATTATGAATTGAGAAATTACAATTTTTCATAATCTGATTAGGGTTTATAATTTAGGGCCATTGATTATAACTCAAAAGAGAGTAATCAACCATAGGATCGTCTAAGACCAATAATCCGACAATTCATAATTAATTAAATTAGTGTTGAAGATAAGTAAAAATTCTCATTTCTCTCAATTGGTAGTTCCTTAGGTTGATTCTTTATGTGTGTGTTACAATTTGCCAATCTGTTAATATTTTGTGAGTAATTCTTAAATTGAGTTGTTTGATTAAATCGATTGATTGAATTGCATCATTGTTTTAGTTTAGTTAAATTTGAATTTCTGCGATTAGTTTTGGCCTTAGATTTTAGGATTAGATTAACCCTCCTCGTGAGATCAACACCTTAGATACTACGCGAACGAACCATACGCTTACAAAATATCGAGGTTAAAATATTAAAACTACACATATCGAAAAATCGCGATCAGCCACGATCATGCATCAAGGGCCACTATGGTGGCCTGCGCTCAGGTAGATGCGGGGTTGGTTCTAGATTTGAGTTTTTAAGGGATTTTTTGGATAATTTAGGCACAACAAAAACCTAAGATTTGCCCTAAATGAAAAATACTATATAAAAAAGAGAAATGACCTAGAAGGGGCTCTCCAATTTGCCAATTTTGGGAAAAATTTAAGAAGAGAGAAGGAGAAGCAGAGAAATTAGTGTGACGACTTTAACACTTTCTTTACTCTTTAACTATAGTTTTTTGTTCATTCATTACTTTCCACAAGCTTAGCTATTCTCCTCTAGTTTCAATGATTTATTTTCATATGTCTGAATCTATTAATATTCCTTCCATTAGTTTAAAGCTTTCTTAGTGCTAACCCTATTTTTACATGTTCTAGAATATTTATAATGAATGTTTGGTGGATTTTATAGTTGAAATTTATTAATTTTATAAGGAACTTTTATGTTATATCAATGGTTGTTTATTTCTTCAATTTTCTAGCTTTAATATTGGTTATTTATGTGCTTTTTCAGGTCTGAATTTATTGGATATTTGAATGTTTAATGGTTTATGTTATGGGTTTTTGCTTATTTGTGATGCTTTTGATTAATCTATGCTTAATAGTTAGGATTTATGCATATTCTTAGGTTCATGATCAATTAATTTAGGTTTTTGTGCAAGTTATATATACTGGAATTTTTATTTTGATGCAATTAGTTTTGATTTTGTAATTTGGGTTATGATTAGTTATGTATTAGTATAAAAACTTTTGATTTCTATTAAGTTTGTGTTGAATTTTGATTTTTATTACTTTGTTTTTATAATTTCTAGCCTTGGTTTTATTTAATAAAGTATGAGTTTTGTTTATTTAATGTCTATTTTACTTAATATGAACATGTGTGGCTAGACTATTTAGGGGTTTGGAGATATTATAAGGATGAAGGGATGGAAATTGTGAGAATGGAGTTAAACTTGTCTTGAATTGGTGCTTATAGGTCTAGGTTGGTTTGGGAGTTAGAATAAATTTCATGAACTAGGAGTTGCATACAAACTTGATCATCCTTTAGGTAACTTTCTAATCCGAAGCCTATGGTTGAGCATGTGACATGTAATAGTCTATACTGATTCCTAGAATTAGCAATAGGTTAGTTGAATTTGTCAAGATACTTAATCAACTAATCTAAGATCCCATACGTTTAGGTTACACCTTTCGAGCTTATGAGTTGGTAACCTAAGTTAGTTGTTTCTTAGCACCTAATGCATCTTCGCTATTGAACTTAGAGAGCCTATTCTAGGTTATTGTAGAAATCGGGGCATTTTTGGAGCTTATTAATTTTACTTATTTTAAAGAAATTAAAGGTTCGAGAGCTTAATCAAGTCTATAGGCTAAAACCTTGATGAGAGTACCTTTTATTTAGATCTAAGGATCAATGAACGTCCTAGAATCCTGAAGATATCTCCAACCCACTTCTTTATTGTTATTATTATTCTTTTCTAAATTTGATTTGTGTTTTTTTTGTTTACATTCATTACATCTTAGTTGTTTCGTTTTCATCATTTCAGGGTGTTTTGTTTTCTTGTGTTTGCAATATTTGAAATAGCATTTGCATCCCAGCTCTTTGTAGTTCGACCCTAGCTCGTCATTTACTACATAGTTTGGTAGTTAGGAATTTATTATTTGGTAGTTAGCGACAGGTTATCATATTGCATTAAATCTAGAGAGCTTGTTTTAGGTTATTTGAGAATTAAGTCTAATTAAAAATCTTGTTTTAATTAGTTACGAGGGAAAATTAGGACTAACAAAGATGAATGGTTTTCAGCCAGATCTTAATTCAATATCAACCTTCACATAAGTATAAATAATCAAATGTAACATTGTTCTCACCTTTCTCTTTAAAACTATTAACTGTGGATTAATAGAGCTTGTTTTTAGTCCACAGTTAATAGTTTCAAAGAAAGGGATGAGAGCAACGTTACATTTGACTAATTATATTTATATGAAGGTTGAGATTGAAATGAGGATTGGGCCTAAAACCATTGATTACTCTTTGAAAATTTGAATTGTTTAAGTTAATTTATCTTTTGTAGTTTAATTTTATTTAATTGAATTAATTAAGTTCATTCAACTCCCATTTCATTACATTGATTAGTTTAATATAAAACTTAGTCACGCACTCTTCATGGATACAATCCTTTCTCACCATTACTACAAGTTTAGTTGTGTAAAGTTAGGTTTTAATTTTTGGTGTTTTCGGCATCCATCACTTACCGTTCTTAGCCTTTCATATCAGAGGATTAACTTCAAATAAGGTTTGGTTAATCTCCATCAGTACATATATTCTTGCACAGTTAATTCTTTTTATAGTTGTAGTTGATTCATCCATTCATATTGACTTTCCAATAAAGCTCATAATACGGCTTAGCCCACCAATGGTACAATTCTACAATAGAAAGTTATATAAGTTTGATCTATAAAGGAATCTTTATGTCCTGTAATTATGCTGTAGGCTACCACCTATGTAAGAAGATAGTTTGATCATTGAAATGTTAAGGACTATTATCTAGCTCTCTTTGAGCCTTTGATTATGAATTAAACATAAAGATGAATTGGTTGTCTCTTGAAATAAGCATCTCAACTAAAATGCAAGATTTTCATGTTTTATGTATCTGGGAATTAAGTTGAGGAAAAGTAGGCCTTCTGCTAAGAAGAATCCTACCAAGGAGCTAGATCATTTGAAAACTCCATCCTTTAGCACTTCTAGAGGAGAGGAGGCAATACTTGTCCATTTATGGAGGAGGAAGGGAAGTACTGGAGGGTAGTTAAATTTATCGAGTCATTTAGTAACTAACTATAAGTTTTCCTTAGGAAAGAAGGCAGTGGAGTAGGTTCCAAAATAGGTGAGATTATAGGTGCTAGGGTTTTATCTTTAGTGAGGGAGAAAAAAAATGAAACTTCCTATACATGTTTTATGAAGAAATAATAAAAGGAAAAATATATAATTGGGAATGGAAATCAAAACACAATTACCATAAATGATAAAGTTAGTAAACGAAGGAAGAAGGCTTTAGGACGGAAATATTAAAAAGAAAAAGGAACGAGCCAAAATGACTTATCTAGAAGAAAGAGCAATATTGGAGATTAAATCCAAATCCAAAGCAAAGGAGTTTAAAAGTGATGACAAATACTAAGAAATGTAAGTGAAAATAAAGAGAAAAAAATCTAAGGGTAAGTGAAAATAGAGAGAAAAAATATTAGGGGTTCCTATCTATAAATCAAAAGCTAAAGGAAAAAAGAAGTGATGGAAATTAGGATACTGAAGGGAAATAAATTAAGAACAAGGTAAGATATCAAAGAGATGGCACTAGCTATAGATACCAAAACAATGGATGTAGGCAAGGGAAGGAGAGAGAAGATGAACTTTCTCACTCTACCCATGGTGATGTTACAAAAACATCATATGCCAATTTTTTTGCTTATTACTTCTTTTTTAACCACAAAATCTTATTTCTAGTAGAAAAAGAAGTGAAGGACAAAGACTAGCTCTCAAAATGGATGTTGGAAACAATAGGATTCGTGGATGGAGAAATGAATAATTTACTTAGAGAAACCTTTTGTCAGCTTAAGGAGGAAGATGAATCAATAAATAAAATATGTTATGAGGAATTAAAACTATAGCTGGTTCTAGTATGATAATTGGAGCCACCTATGACCATTGCATCTCACTTCTAATATGCAAAGATTAAGATATGTATTGCTAAACAAAACTAAAGTTGGGAAAATCATTGTGAAAAAATAATGGATTTGAAACTTAAGGGAACTAGATAATCTTAGGGCTAATCTTACCTTGTATAATCGTAATCTAGACTTTGATGATTCTATATACAAAAGTCTAAGAGATTCACTCATTTTTTATACTGCAAATGTTCAGAGAAATATCACCAAAGTAACATCGAATGAGCTCATTTATTTAGAAAGTCTCTTTCATTCTTTTGATAGCAATTAAAATTTGACTAAAAAATCTAGACAAATTTAAACATCATTAAAAATAGTTGTTACATAATTTATAATGAGCTTAAGGTAATTGACCATCTCTTCTTAAGGTGCTCCTTCTCAATAACTATTAGTTTTAATCCTTTAAAAACTTTCACTACTAGAAATTTAGTTATTAGCGATGGACCATTACCAACAGAAACTAAACCGTTGGAAATTACCAACAAAAAATATGTTCCGTCAATAAAAATATTGGGAAAATTTTCAATTTGTGATGGAAAAATATACGTAGGTAAATATGGAAGGAAATCAACCCGACAAATTTTTCGACGGTAAGAAATGTCCGCCGGTAAAGAAAGCAAGAATGCTTGGTGGAGTAAATAATGCTAAAGTTTACTAACAGAAAATCCGTCTGTAAATTTAGTCATAAAGGTCGTCGTTTACTTTTGGGTAAGCATTTTAAAAAAATCAAACGACGTCATTTGATTTCATATCAAACGACGTCGTTTTTGTTTAACCTAAATCTACCGCAACTTCCTTCCCCTCATCCATCGGGCGTAGCCCCTTTTTCTCTCTTTTTCCGTCCTCGTCCGACCGCAACTCTCATCATCACATCGTGCCTCCTCGTCATCCCACTGTGCATCATATTCGTGCCATCGTGCGTCCTCAGCATGCCACCGTCGTTAGGGAGCCAGTGTCTTCATCTCTGTCATAATCAAAGGTCACCGCCGGTCGTGTCACCACACCTTGTCGCCGCTCATCCTTGCCGTCATCACCACTGTAAAATCGTCTCTCGTGCACCATACCTCCTAACCGTTGCATTCTTGTAAATGTATAGGATGATTATGATGTCGTTAATTTGGTTCTATAAATGTGGAGTTGGTTCTGTAAATGTTGATAGTGAAATTTAAAATTATGGAGTTGGTTCTATAAACGTGGATTTGGCTTCGTTAGATACCTTTCAATCTTCATTTCAAATGAAGTCCATTTTAAAGTGTGGATGTGATTACGTTTTTGAAATGTTCTTGCTACATGGCTTAATTGAATCTTGGATCAGAGTCCTAAATTTGCTCCACAGTGTGTAAACAAGTGCAAGTAGTACTAGCCACCAACTATGCTAATTATACTACATGTAGCTCCTTTCTCAAACCTAATATTCTGTGTAATTATGTATTATGAATAGGTGATAATAGGGAGAAGAATTTTACATATGAGGATAAATAGCTCTTCCTTTTATACTTTGCACAGTTGAAAAGGAACTAGTTTCCTACTAATAAAAGGACCTGTAATAATTTCCTTCTTGTACGTTCAATTACTCCTAGTGAGGAAGCATTGATTTGTAGCTTTGTCCCATGCTCTTCTCCTTGTCCCATGGTAGCTCAATAGACACTGTAACTTTAGAGGATTCTTTATGTAAATCATTACTAGTTCCTTATTACTCTATATATGAAATGCTCAATTTAAGATAACAAAAATTGCAAAATCAATTACTTCTCTCTAACTAGCTTAAAAATCTCTCTAAATAACTACTCTATTCCTTTGTTTTTGCCCTAATATAGCCTTAAATTGTTATTTTTGTATTTCATAAACTACTCTACCAAAGCAATTTTGAATTCTAGAAATAACTGGCTACTACTATTTTTTTTGCAATGGATCGAGTTTATTAAATGTTCAAAAGTCTGAGCTTAAATTTAATTGAAATTGAATATTTAAATGTATTTTTGATATACTAATATTAAATTAGTTCAATTTAAACTTAATTAATTTGTCACAATTTATTAGGTTAAAAAACTATATTTAAATCTAGTGTGACCATATATATGCATACTTAGTGATGGAAGAGGGGTTAATTGGTTGTGAACTCTCATCCCACAGGTGTTGTAATATGATTTTACACTTTTAATATATTAATCCCTTTATGAACAATTTTTTAAAATGGTAAACATAGTATGATATAATAAAATTGTATTAGCATGGACTATTAGCTCACGAGATATACATGTTGATTTTTTCTAATTTAATTGTCAAAACAAGTGGGGGGAAGAGATATTTTAATAAAAGAAGATTGGTGGAAATAACTTAATTAAAATTATATCATATATATTAATGAAACTAAAGAAAAATGAGAGCATACCTTATCATTAATTGTTTCATAGAAATCAGAACAGGAAGATCCCTATAATTGAAAGTTTCATATGTCCTACTCTATCTGCAAAGTTCCTAAACTTAAGTGGGTTAGATTGCAATTAAGAAGGAGATGAGGAGTAAAAGTGAAAGAAAAAGAAAAAATACACTTGAATTGATAAGAGGGAGACAATTGTGAAAAATGTGAAAATGGGCGGCAAAAACATGAAGAGGACTTCATAACATTAGAAAAAGGAAAAGCTAGTATTTGGAATAGCCCATAGGAAATGTAGGCAATGGGCCTTCGTTTTCCTTTTCCCTCTGGTGAACCAACTCTATTTCTCTTTTAGCCTTGCATAAAAAAGATCTTGATGGATTTGAACTTCAAAATTTGTAAATTGATGTTCACGATGTCTTTGTTTTACCTTGCATACTTATGAAGATGAAGCAGATTTTTATGTCAGTTATAGTCCTTTTCAAATAGTGGTGCATTCCCACAAGTTAACTAATATGATTTTTTTTTCGCAAGCCCAATTGTGTGTTGAAGAGCGTCGCTCACCTTCTTCTTTATAGTTTGTATTGTCCATCCATCAAGATAAGTTGTCTAACTAATATCTACCATATGTGTTGCTTTAATAATACATTAATTAGATGCATTTGAGTTTTGTGTGAATGCAAAGGAGGTATTGATTTTGTGTTGTTGTTTAGAATATTCTTATAATCATTGATGAGTTTATGTTCTTCTTAACTATTAATGTTTTGGTTATGTTTGAATCATCGATGAGTAGATGTATGATTACCTAAGCATTTACTGTATATGGAATGAGTTTAAGATATTATTGATGATTTGAGGCATAATAAACCCCTAGGATGGTATATAGGTTGGAAAGTTGTGATGCAGCTCCTATGAGGCTTATCGGTAAAAAATTCCACGAGCCAAAGAGTCACAATGAGAACTTGCTTTCTTGATTCAAGGTGTAAACAATGCCATATACCATAGTTTTGAAGTCAATTGTAGGTGATTAATTCAATTGATTAATACTTCAACTATAATGTAATTAATGCAAACTTAGTATTAACACAAGAAATTCATACGTTTTATAGACAAGACAGTTGTTTGCATAAAAAACCCAAAGACAGTATATAGGTTGGAAACCCATGATGTAACTCCCGTGACGCTTATCTGTGAAAAATTTCACGAGCCTAGGAGTTACAGCAAGAACTTTCTTTCTTGATTCATAAATGTAAACAATGTTACGTACCATAGTATTGAAATCAATTTTAGATGATTAATTCAAACATGAATACTTCAACTTCAATGTGATTAATGCAAACTTAGTATTAACCCAAAAAATTCATACATTTTATAAAGAAGATGGTTGTTTGCATGAAAAACTCCTAAGACGGCATATAGGTTGGAAACCCATGATGCAGCTCACGTGAGGCTTATCGGTGAAAAAATCCACAAGCCTAAGAGTTACAGTAAGAACTTGCTTTCTTGATTCATAGGTGTAAACAATGCTACGTATCATAAGGGATGTTGCTTTCTTGATTCATAGGTATAAACAATGCCACATATCAATTGTCGGTAACTAATTTGATTGATTAATGCTTAAGACATGTTGTGTAAAGTTTAGATTTTCTATAAACTTAGGAGACATAAAGGATACTAACTATGAAATCACTCTTTTAAATTAACAGTTTTGCATAAATGAGTAATGTTGATAAATCTTGGATGTATAGATAATTAACACCTAATGGTTTCATTAATCATGAATTTGTTGAGGTAGTTTAAGCTTTTATTCATTATGCATATTTTCAACCTACATATATGGATGGCCCAAAGATCAGATTTTCATGTAAAAAGTGCAAACACATTCATTTCCTTCCTATTTATGAATTGAACAAGCATTTGTTGAGAAAAAGATTTGTCCCAAATTATTTTGAGTGGACACAATATGGGGAGCCATTGTTTTGTAGCACCTTTAAGGGTAATGAAGTACACTTGTCAGTGAATGTAGATGAGTTTGATGGGGGATTGGATTTAGAACAAATAATATGGGTGCAAATGAAAATCCTTACATGAAAATGGTTTATGATGCAGCCAGTTATGCCTTTTAGGAAAATATAGAAAATCTTGAAGGAGAACCAAACCCATATGCAAAATAATTTTTTGAATTGCTATGCTTAGCTGACCAAGAATTATGGCCAAATTGTGAGACGAGCACGTAAACGTTATCGAGACTTTATTGATGCGATGAACAAGAATGGTGTACAATTGCCTTATATTTCTGAACAAATATGGATTCTTTGGCAGCAGTATTGGACATCATCCGAGGCAATGTCAATTTTAGAGCATAATTCTACCAACAAATATGGAGGACCTGTTAGTAGTGTGCCCTAGGCCAATGGACATATGTGACTTTTGTACTAATATTATGACTTATTAATAATATATTATGAGGTATTCTCTTATATATGCATGTATATCGTTTATGTAATACGATTTACGTTCCATGAATGGTATTAGGCTTATGTCACCAAGTACGTGACTTGATAGTAAAACCATAAGCATTATAATACTATTCTAAACTGTCCCTAGTCGTTCGTTATTGGTGGAACAATAACGAATTAAGGTGAGTATGTGTTCTGATTAAATGATCACATTTTTCTAATCATGGATATGAGTTATCAAATGAGAAACATAGATATGTGTTAGAGAACATAAATTGGACCGACCCGCAGAGAGAACACTAAATGGTTTCATGTCATTAGTGATTCCCAATATGGTTTGACTTTAGTCCTCTGACCTGAAGTTATTATGGTTCCCTACATGAGGAATTCAGTGTTTTGACATTAGACTAAGTTATTTTTAATCGAATAATAAGTAATCTTATGTTGGACATTAAATAAATCATGTGGAGGGATGTGAATGACGTAGATGGGATTTGTACCTCTCTTAAATGAGAAAGATATCATTTGGGCCTCTTGACAAGTGTGACTGAAGAAATGCATGGCCGTGCTCAAATGA
>JAOQMR010000002.1:19591520-19602805 GCA_027563865.1 Erythroxylum pelleterianum
ACCCACAGAGAGAACACTACATGGTTTCATGTCATTAGTGATTCTCAATATGGTTTGACTTTAGTCCTCTGACCTGATGTCATCATGGTTCCCTACATAAGGAATTTAGAGTTTTTACATTAGACTAAGTTATTTTTAATCGAATAATAAATAGTCTTATGTTGGACATTAAATAAATCATACAGAGGGATATGAATGATGTAGATGGGATTTGTACCTCTCTTAATTGAAAAAGATATCATTTGGGCCTCTTGACAAGTATGACTGAAGAAATGCATGGCCGTGCTCAAATGAATTGATGAGGAGTCTTCAATGTCATTTGTTATAATTAGTCAACTTGGGGATCAAGCAACAATGATTAATCAAAGGTTGACATGTACCATGCCTTGTGAGTAATCTTGATATCGTGTTACAAAGGGACTGAGATATAATATCGAAACTTATTGGGCTTCAATAATTCTAATGCGTTCAGGATTATGATGTTCTTATTCCTAATAGGAATAGGAATTAAGTTTTCTCTATAAAAATAGAGAAACTTATGTCTCATCAGATGGGAGACGAAAACCCTAGCCACTTAGACCTAGTTGGTCGTTCTTCTTCCGAGAGAAAAATTGTGCGGCGTTCAAAAAGGTTTTAAAACATGTTAGCACACATTAGCAGCTGCCTGGATCATTCATCCTCGTGTGGATACTGGTAGAGGACATTCACGCATTACAGTGTCTACAAATCTGAAGAGAAACAAACACCAATCCGCGTGAAGAGATAATTTCGTACGTGTTATAATTTTCGATTATACTTCTTTTTATGTAGTGTGATCCATTCCGCTGCGTATTGTGAATACCCGGGACATAGGTGATCCAACAAGACCAGGGGGGAAAGTCTTCTCGTACATACTAGAGAATCTATTACCCACCATGAGCATACAGAGAGACTTTATATTATGATTTTTTTACTTTGGTGTATTTCAATTAAATTTGATGTCTGAATTTTAGAATGAAAATATATGGTTGTATTATTGAGTTACTTTCTTTGCTCAACAGTGGGTAAATATCATAAAAATAAAGGAAAATTTGTTGAAATTTTTTAAATTGATGTTCACTTACAACATTTTAATCTGATGCAAGAAAAGTCTATAGACATGAAACCTACACCCTATCAACTCTTTTTGTACACTCACTTTAAGAAGCATGACGTTGTGACCTTCGTCAATACCTGATATAGAAAACTAAATGTATGTGAAATTTATGCTTTAATATTAATGCTTAATAATTATCACTTACTAACATAGACATTGTCTTCTGATAGGACCAAATATAAGAAAGCATTCAACGACTATCTCAACAGTCTCAAGATGTTGATGAGAGTCAAACCTATCTTCATGCAATGGGTGGTAGGGATCGTCGTGGAAGGATATTCAGCTTAGGTTCATTTGTGAACACATGTTATTCGCAATCCTTCACGTCCAGTATAGCAGCATCTAATAGGCAAACCGCACCCAATGAAGTCCATGAGCTTCGAAACACAGTACAGACATTGGTAACTTAGTTGCAACAGTCGATGGAGTACAGAGATTATCTCCGTAAAGAGATGGATGAGTTGAAGGGGAGGGTAGCTCCTCATCACAGCAATCAGAGCATCCGCAGTCACCAAATGAATAACGTATTTGTAGTCATTTCATATGAATTATATATACTTATTATGTACAAAATAATTTTTTTATTATCAGTTAAAATAATTTTTACTTTATATCATTAATAAAATTTCTGTTATAACAAATCAAATTATTATCAACAGATAACTCATAACTGTATAAATTATGCATCAACCATAAGTCATCAAATAAAATTAAATGCAGGGAAATTAAAAAAACTATTTTAGTAAATTTACCGATGGAAAAATAAAGTTCGTCGGTAAAATTTATTTGATTTACCGATAAATAAATCATAATTGTTGATAATGTTGTCATTAACTTACTAACGAAATAAGCACTTCCGTCGGTTTTGTCTGTAACTTTACTGACCAAAATAGTAACTGTCGGTATATTCACAGATGGTAACACAAAATGTCTGTCGGTAAATTTACGACGGACATTTTGTGATTCGTCACAAATTATTAACTATGGCCGTTTCTCCAACGCTCTAATCTGTCAGTAAATTTCGTCGCTAACTTATCTTACCGAAGTAATGTTTAGGTTTACTGTCAGTAATTTTCGTCATTAAACCTCATTTTTCTTGTAGTGTTTAATGCACTGAGATAAGCTAAGAAACAATCATCTAATGATCAAATGCCAGGTTAAAGATCCTCAACATCAATATCATTAGGGACCTTAACAAAGTAGAGATTAACAGTAGGCTAAAAGGTTTAAAGACAAATTTCAATAGCTCAAGGATATCTCTTACACAGTGTTTGGTTGTTGTCCCCGTTAGTGGGGACAGATGACAGGACAAAAAAATCCTGTCCTCACTTCGTGTTTGGTTGTTGTCCCATGTTTTTGTCCTCTGTCCCCAGATGATAGAGATAGCAACTTTTGTTCCTTCGAAACTGAAGGACAAAAATTTCTATTTCTGTCTCTAAAACAAAAGAAGAGCCATCATCCAAAATTATCCCACTCTTTGTCGACAGTCGTTCTAGGGTTTCTCTCGCACGCCCCCTTCTTGGTAGTCAAGTCTCTACTCTCTCTCAGCAATCAAGTCTCTACTCTCTTGTACGCTGCCCTTCTTCCCTAACACCTTCGTCTAGGTAGTCAAGTAAGTTTTTTTATTTTTGTTATGCAAAAATGTCGTTGCTTCCTTGCTTGACTTTTCTCTGGTTGCGCAAATTTGTTCCACCTTGTCTTGTTCTTTTCTTTTTCTTGTCTGGGGTCGGAAATGGAGGATGTATGTGAGAAATGGAGACCTTCGGACTATTAGGTTTTGGTATATGTGGATTTGTGAGAAATGGAGACCTTCGGCCGTTAGCATGCTTTGAGTTTCTTCAATGGACAGTGTGGATTTTGGGTTCTAGCTCTTCTTTTTGTTGGGTCTTCGGTTATTTTTGTTCTTATAACAGATTCCTGAGAGGTTTTTTGGGCATATATTTACGTAAAAATTTTCTAGGCTTTGGATCATTATTATTTTTCCTTTCGAAGCTTTTAACTTTTCTCTTTGTTTTTGTTTAGGAATCCTGGGTTGTTGTTGATCGGTGAGACGTTGCAGAAGGCGTTTGATTGAATCCAAGAGAACCGCAATATATATCTGCTAAGAGTTTCTTCTGTTTCTTTTGACAAGTATTTCCTATTTTCTGAATTTAATCTGCATTATGCTATGTTGTATATGATTGTTTTTGGCAACTTTGGATTATGCCTTGTGTTGTCTGAAGTATATCTTGGCACTAATCTTGGCATTGACTATTTGCTGTAATTAGTTTTGATAGGAACCAATTATGTATGACATACACAATGTGATGTTCTTTTTCTTGGATTTTGGTTGACAATATGTCTGCAAAGTAATTCAATTTTTTGTCAATTTAGTAATTTTATGTGCTTAATGAAGAGAACATGAATTGACTATGTGACAGTATGTCCAAGCTGTGTTAATCCTTCATTCATGTTCATGATGTTGTGTAGATGATATCAGGAACCTATTTTGCACTTTAAAGTTCTGCCTTAAGTATCAATTTTATAATTTTCTAACTTCTAGCTCACTTCCAAATCCTTATTCCTGTCTATTACTCAGTCTCAACACGGTCATTATCCTCAACAAGGTCATTATCCACATCCTAGACTTTCATAGATTCAACACATTCCTCCCACATTCTAGTTTTTCATTACCCACGAATTCTCTAGGTAAAAATTTTGTATGTTTCATTTGTGGGCTCCTTTCACTTGTGGATTGAAATCATTTTTTCTTTAGATGACCAACAATTCGCCCTGCATATGTTTTATTAAGCAATGTAAATATATAGTGTAGAAGTTTCTTTACCCCTTTGTAAAATGAGCTCAAGAACACATTGACACATTTGTCGCTATAGCCCAATGGTGTTGCTAAAGGCCTAATAAAATTTTAGTTTCTTTAGACTTAGTTCACGGAAATCTAATTGACTAACCCGCATGTGCCTATGTTAATTCATCTACATTTCTTTTGCACTTACATTTGCACTTACATTAAAAGAAGAATTGAGAAGGATAGTTATGTATACAGTTGATTGCCCACATTGGTTTTTAATTCAGATTCGAATCATTTCCATTTCAACCAATCAATATCTAACTGGACATGTTTTAAATGGAGGTCAACTTCAAATTATAATTTAATCACCTAGAGCTTATAATTTGATTAACTAAAAAAACAAATAACTCATGATTTACCATATACCTATAGAATTGTGCAACCTCGCACAGGAATGCACTTCTTTCATTTCATATATAGGTTGTGGAAAACATCTATTTGAAAAAATATGCTTTTCTTGTTGAATTACATGCACTCTGTGTTGGATGCTATGGTGTATCACTCTTTTATGTGGTGGAAACAGATGTAGTTGCCTCGACATATATAATGCACTTGTGCATGAAAATATTTTCAAATTGTTGGCTTTGATCATTTATTACCTAAATTATAATATGCATTCGGTTATTTGAAGTACAAGAACTGCACGCCTTATTGTGGTAGAGATACCACAATACTGTTAAATCTTTTGGATATGTTTTTGAAAAGTATATGTTGTTCTTTGTATCTTTGCAAGTCGATTACTATCATAATATATGAGGAAAACAACTTAGCTTATTAAATTTTGTCAGTAGGCAATAGTGGGAAAAGTACATGCATAATTTGAGCTTGAAGTTTGGTCAATGTAGTGAGAGATGGTAATTGTCCAAATCAAAAGCAAAGTCGTGGTTTGTGGTATGTTGAGATGCTGAAATGTTTGCTTGTGGCAAGAAACTGGTACAGACCTTTGGATCAGCACTAAAAAGCTTGTGAAGGAGGTGGCATTGTTACATCTCATATGCATTAGGAGGTGGTTTTGGAAATAGCAACGCAACAAATTATTAACATCAAGGCCACCCACATATATTGTCAGATAACCATACGAAGATGTAGTCCGTGCATTACACTCTTTGTGATCTGAGGCTGTCTCAATGTAATAAAACTAAAATCATACACCCAAAATCATTTATTAAAGCAAATTAATCTATACTTTAGCTTGATCCGGCAGAAGATATATCAATCTTTACATTTCAAGTATTAATTAAAAAACTAAGTATTATTTCTATTCAATGGTTATGTCTTTAATTTGGTTTCCTTCAAGTGTTGTGCTTTGAACAATATCTTTGGAATTAATTCCATTGATTTCTTATCAAAATATGCGCATCAATTGTGTAGTTAATTTTTAGTAAACGTATGAAAGTAAAATGGTTGTTGCTTGTTAATGATCATTAAATTTTTTACTCTTTGCAGACAGTATTTATTTACAAACATGGATAACAAGGTTCATGATGCAATGTTAAAGTGTTTGACTTTGCTTGAGCTTTGGAATGGGGAGTTGGAATTAATGAGAATGGTCATATTGGTATGCTTGTATTTATACACAAAAAACGGAGGAGTGAAAATGCATTAGGTACTAGGGCATTGACAATGCCAACAGGCAAGCTAATATAGATAGGATTTTGAATGAGGGTGATAGGAATAGCCAGTGGGATTTAAGGATGGACTTAAATGCATTTACATTGTTATGTGAAATGCTTTAAGTCCACGGTGGGTTGACAAATACTGGCCAAGTGCCTATCGAGGAAAAAGTTTTAATCTTCCTAAGAATATTAGCACAAAATGAATCTAATAGAGTATTACAAGTTAGGTTGATGAGGCCTGGAGAAACAATAAGTAGGGCCTTCCATAGTGTGTTGAAAGTCGTACTAAAGTTGCAACATCTGTTGTACGTTAAGCCCATACTAATTCTAGATGATTGCATAGACAATAGATGGAAATGGTTTAAGGTTAGTAAATTTAAATAGCTACAATAAATTGTCTAATTTAACTTTTTAAAATACTAAACTATAACTTTTTTTAGTAGAATTTTGTTCAATGGGTTGCCTTGGTGCTTTAGATGGGGCCTATTTAGATATAATAGTTCCCCAAGTAGACAAACCCAGATACAGAGGTAGGTGTTGGACCCCGAACTTTTTCTTGGAAATTTGATTTATTAAATGAAACGAAATGAGGAATTAGTCGTGTTTAATGTTGTATTTGGGTAATGGTAATTGGAGCAATTGCAATGATATTTTGAGGTTAATACATGAAATGGGTGTTTTGTGTATGATTGTGTATGACTTTTGCGAAAGAGAAATGTGTTTGTGCATATTCTTTCTTGTTGAGTTTGCTGTTGGGTATTTCTTTGGAATAACATGTTAGAGATTTGAATTGTGTTTGAGATGAATTGGATGAAGAGTATGTGGTAGTGGGGGAATATGTGAAGTTGGTGTGTTGGTAAGTGAAGTTGATGTATTGATAAGCCATCCTAAGTGTAGGAATGGTGTTCAGAAACTTCAATGGCAAATCTGTACTGATCTATATAGATATAGCCAAAGTGGTCTTAATGAAAGTTGTAGCTTATGTTTCCAGCTTTCTAACGCCATAAAGTATGCAATTTTTCGTTATCGTGGCTAGAAGTTATGATAATTTGAAGTCTTGATGTTATTTAGGATGGACTTTTGGGGACAGAAACTTTGAGTGACATTTTAATCCTCATAAATTTATAATTTGTTCTTAGGGTCTTCATGAGAATTGTAGATTATGTTTTTATCTTTTCATTGATATAAAGCATGAAATTTTTGGACAATGAAATAGGAAGTTATGATTTTTGGAAGTTGTGTTACTGTTTAGGATGACATTTTTTGGACAGCCATATTAAAATGAAGTTTTGACCCTTTTTTAGGTTAAATTGGTTTGTAAGTTCTTCATAAAACTTGTAGAGCTTGTTGTTATCTTTCCATTGATACAAAGTATGGAATTTTTGGACAATGGAGTGAAACGTTATGATGTTTAGAAATTCTGATGCTGTTTAGGATGAAGTTGACGAATAGTCACTTTGTGTGGACTTTTTGACCCTTTAGAGACCTAATTTATTTTTAAGTCCTTCATGGAAGTTGTAGAGCTTCTTTTTAGCGTTCCATTGATACCAAATTTGCAAAATTTGGAGTTCTGAGTCAAAAGTTATGCATTTTTGAAGTTTAGTAATTTTTTTATAAAAAGAAATAGAAAATCGAAGCCAGCAGCCTCGCGATCGCGAGCCATCGGGATCGCGAAATGGCTCACGATCACGAGTCGTTGCGATCGCAACTTGATCTTTTGAGTCACGCGTAGGTCACACGCGGCTCCTGGCCTCGAGCCGGCTAGCGAGCCGTTGCGTATGCGACGCGGCTCGCCGGCTCAGCTGACTCTCCTTCACTATTTTGCTTATAACTTTTCCGTCTGATCTCCGATTGATCCGATTTTTGACGCGTTGGTTTTCTAAGACATCCCTCTATCTCTCCCTACCAAATTTATGATTTTTGTAATTAATTTGAAAAAGATAGATTGAATCAAAGTGAGATGATTGGTTAAAGGAGTATGAGTTGAATATTTTTCTGAACATGCTTCAATATTTTAGAGATATAGAGCTCCGATTGAGTTGATTCTTATTGCTAATTAAACATCTTAGGGACTTAATTGAAATTCGATTCCTTCAGAACATTTGTAGCCCCATGTCTCTAGCTACAAATGTTCTGAAGGAATCGAATTTCAATTCAGTCCCTAAGATGTTAAATTTCTGGAGTGAAGTTAGGTGTAGTGTTCAGTCTTGGTTTAGTTTTGGTCTAAAAGTGTTTTGGCTATAAATTCTTCATTTCTGAACCAAATTGAGTGTTTCTGGTATCATTAGAAACGTAATAAATAGAGGCACACTTTTCTAGAAGAAAGTTTTGTCAAATTGCCTCATTTACCTAATCAAAATAAGGAGTCAAGATGTCAGTTTTTAAGGCACAAAAAAAGGAAGGGCATTGTCGAAATTTCACTTAAGGTTTAATTATTTAAGGCTTATAAGGAGGGGCAAATGGGTCATTTTGGTTTCATTAAAAGAAAGAAAGAACAAAATACTTAGGTTGGGAGAGAAGAAACGAATTTCAAAGAGAAGGAGAGAAGAGTGTTCGGTTGAGTGGAAAAGAAGAGAGGAAGAAGAAGGTAACTTAGGGTTTTGATTTTCTTTTCTTTAGAAGAGAGATTCTAAGAGTTTTTCGAAACGGAAAAGGAAAGGGGAAGATTTAATCTTCCATTAGAGCCAAAGAAGCAAAAATCGTGGGTGAAGATTCAAGGTGAGTTGTTTCAAATCTTTTGCAGTTTTTGATGGGTTTTGGTTCAAATGGCTTAGGAAAAGTATGGGAATGGTTGTTTTAGGATCAATTTCATGTTTTGTTTCCTTAGGTTTTCCAATTTTTGAGATCTCTTTTGATTTAGGGTTTTGTGATTTTAATGAAGGGGATTAAGAAAAGCAAGAGGAGCGTGAGAGAATGCTTCTTGAACAAGTATAAGCATGGAAATAAGGTGGGTTTCACGTTTATGATTGAGTAATGAGCCATTAAATTGATACTAAGCTTTCTTTTGTTTTCGAAATCAAGAAATAAAAGTTAGTTTTTGAATTTAATGACTAAATGATTTTAATTACTTCATGTATTGCTTTTAAATGATGTAAAGAATTTGCTTATGTCTGTATGCGTTTAATTGATTGAAATTGAATTGTCGTGAATGTGGAAAAATGCATATGTGTTATTGAATTATTGTGATTATTGAAATTACATTGCGAGTTATGAATTATGCTCAAGTTATGCCATTAAAACATGTTGTGGCATTTTGTATTAATAAAAAGATAGAAAAGCTTGAAAGTATGAAAACGTTCGATAAATTGATTTAAGCATGATTATGTGCTTTTGTTTGGGCGAGAGAGGAACGTTTTGTTAGTCACGTGCACGTCGACATCTAGCCTTATTCCGGCTGCCGCTTGAGGCCACGAGATCCCAAGAAATCGGACTCGTTTTGTTCACAGTTTAAACTTCAGTTTAACAGTTTTGTTCCACGGAACTCTCGAGCCATTGTTTGTGCATTGCATCTTTGAATTGTCAAGTATGTTGCATAAATTGAGTGTTTTATATTGATGGTTAAATGGATTATGCTGTGTTGATGTGATGGTATTTGGATTATGAGATTTGAGTTTGAATTTCGTATTTGACTGAAAACGAAGCATTTTATGAAATTATCATGATTTTCATATGACAAATGAACATTTCAACAGTTTTGCTTATTGAATTTGAAAATATGCGACATGGATTTCAATTTGAACTTTACAATAGTTTTTGCTTGTTTTCGGTTATAAACTTGTTACTCACGAGTGTAAAGCTCACCCCCCTTTCATTCCCATCTCCAGGTGATGAGAAAGAGATCGGATGAAAGAAAGTCATAGATTTCGTTTGTTTTGCATATGTTGTATTTTTAAGTTAGATTGTTATAAGAATAAGATCTTAGAAATTGTTGAGAATTTTGGGTTTTTATGTCTTTTGTATTTGGATTTTGGTATTGGTGATGTAATGTGGGTTGAAATCGCCATTAAAGTTTGTAAACATTTATCTTTGATGTTGATGAGATATGGATTCGAGTATGAATATGAAAGGTGAATGTGCGTATGGACATGGCTTGTGAATTGTATATGGATGAAATGAGTTGAGTTCAAATGTAATGTATCGGAAGAAGTTTTTCGTTTAAGTTGATGAAATTTGTATATGAATTGTTGGTATATACATATGTGTGGGAGAGTCTTATGAAAAAAAAAGATAGGATTTTTTTAAATGATGAGATATGATTGAATATGAAGAATTAAATGAATTGAGGTGAGGGATCTATGAATACCTTTTAAATTTTGGATTGCTTTGAATGGCGTTGAAAAAAAAACTATACCGATTTGGACTGGTTTAGACCAAGTCGTTTTCTCAGAAGATGTAACTTGTCTTTACAGTTTTCCAACATTTTTCTAAAGTATGCGTTTCAGATGTCGGAATTAAAAGTTTTGACCTTAAGTGTTTTGTTTTCGTTGGTTTTCTCCCACGTTTGTTTATTTCGAGAAATTCTGTGCACACGCGCTTTGAGTTCTGCAAGAGCTGGGTTCCGGAAATGGGCCCAATAGTAGGAGAGGGAAAATATGCACTAATGTGTTAGGGGTGTGTGATAAGAACTTAAACTTTGTTTATGTTCTTGCGGGATGGGAGGGTTCAACATCTGATTCAAGGGTTCTGCATGATGATGTAACGAGGCGTAATGGACTTCAAGTTCCAAGGGGTATGTAAGATCATAATTATAACAAATTTGCTATTTTTTTAAATGTTTGATTACAAATACAATAGTAATAGTGTATTTGTTTATAAGAAATTACTACTAAGTAGCTGCTGGCTATACCAACGGTCCTAGCATTCTTGCACCTTTTAGAGGCACAAGATACCATATTCAAGAGTGGGTAAAAGAAAGAAGGGCACCTAGGAACCCAGAGGAGCTCTATAATAAGAGACACTCATCTGCCAGAAATGTGATTGAACATGCATTTGGTTTACTAAAAAAAAGATGCAAAATCCTTAGAAATCCATCTTTTTATGCAGCAACCACTCATGTGCACATAATTCTTGCATGCTGCCTTCTGCACAACTTTATTAGGTTGCATGTGAGTTATGATCTAGCAGAGTTTACTCCTCTTGAAGCTGAGGATATGCCAATTGGGGATGATGCTTCTTTCCCAGAAACTGTTGATCGTGTTGAGACAAGTAATCAATGGAGTCAAAGGAGAGAGGATTTAGCTACGAACATGTTTGATGAATGGAGAAGAAACCATTAAAATGTGAACTTTCTTTCAGTTAATGTTATATCGAGTGACTTGAGGGTTTAAATTTCGTTAACTTTCGTTGTAACTGAATTGAGAGTTTGTTTTAATTTCTCCTTCTATTGTTGACTTTCATTGCACAAATGTCAAAATAATCACTACCTTATATCACTGAAAAGATAAGATCTCATTCTTCAATTTTCATGAAGTACTCGGACTCCAATTCCATCTCTATCAAGTGCAAAACTGTTATGCAAGTTACTGATCAGGGCAGCAGTCAATAACCAAATGCAGGTACAGATTTTGAAAATTCATTACACCCACATCTGATCTCCAAAAATTACATGTTATAAACCATTTTCAAGATAATTGTTTCCTCTACAACTCTTTAGAAGATCACTCAAGCCAATTCAATTCACAGAAAT
>JAOQMR010000002.1:19651421-19664017 GCA_027563865.1 Erythroxylum pelleterianum
TGGTTGGTGAGGCCCAGTTGTCGCTGTTGTTGTTGGCCATTTAATACGGGGTCAGATCTTCTCTACCCGTAAACTGTTCTGTCCTTGTACTCTCAACCATCTAATTTATTACATTGAATGGTTGAAATTAAAGAGGTATTGAATAAGTACAGATTACAGGGTACAGAAGATCTATACTCATTTAGTATGAGGCTATGAGCGTGCTTGCAGTTTGGAATATTAATTTTTATAAATTTATATTAATTAATTAATTAATTTTTATTTAATAAAATTTTGATAAATAAAAATAATTTTTAAAATTTTTAATTTTATTTAATCTTTAATTAATATTATAAATTTTTAAAATTGATTGAATTTTTAAATTTAATATTATAAAATTTTAATATTGATTGAATTTTTTAAATTTTTATCTTATTAATCTAATTTTTGCAACCAGGCGAAGTCGACTGATTTCTTTTTTTTGTTTGGACTAGTGATAGTTGATATCCTTGTTGATTAGGGCTTCTAGTTGATTGAAGGCTTTCGTGAAATTTGGCCAATATTTTTACCTTATCCATGCAAATTTGATTTGGAGGGCACTGACTCTTTTTTGACAGATTTTTGTGGGCTCATTTACTCACTTTTAGTGAATTTGCGAATGTTTTCCACTTGCGAATATCACTTGCCTTTTTCATTTTTTCAAGAAAAGAGGGAATTAGAATCCTGGGTCAAATCAATAGCAGTCTGCATTCTCACTAGTGGAACATTTTGTATCGTCGTAGCTAGTTCTTGTGCATATTTGGAACCGGGTCAGAGGCCAATTTGTTTGCTCAAAAGATGCAGAAAATTTGTTCAAGTAGACATAAGAAAGAATTATTAAAACATTTGACAAAACTAATAATTCCTTTATGTCTATCACTTCACCCGGATAAAAAAGGTTTAAGATTTATGGCTATGTTTGGTTGGACGTAAAATTTGTAATAAAATGAAATAGAATGTAAAGGAATTGAATGGTTTATAATAGAATAGAATATAAATAAATGCAATATAAGAAAATTGTTGTTTGAGATGGATGAAATGATTCATAATATAATATAGTGAAATGTTGTTTAGAAGATGAACGGAATGAAATGAAATGTAATGTATGTATAATAATAATAAATGACTATTTTACCCTTAATATAACAAAACAATAATGAGATGTATTGTCTTGTTGCTTGTTATTAGGGTTGAGGGTTAAAATTGGTATTATAAAAAATTATAGAAGGCATATTAGGTATTATATATTTATCATTTTACATTCATTCTAAATCTCTTAAATCGGAAACAACCCATTTTATTGTTTAAAATAGAATAAGATGTAAAGAATGAAACCCTCCCCTTTCATCCCCTTTCATTATATTTTATTATAAACCATCCTCTTTAAATAATATAATAATATTATATTTCATTACATTCTATTACTAACAAACATAGCCTAAATGTGTATGCTTCTTGTCACTTTCTTTCCACCGTGCAATCAACTTGTGATAACCGGCAATGGTGGTCCAACTCCTACTTGATGTTTAGGCTGGTAGGTTTATGCTTGTCGCTGTGTCCACCACTATCAAACAGGATAAAATTTTGATTTTGTTAGATTCATTTTTACATGTGATAAAAGAGAATTTTGTGGAGGCTGTTTCAAGTTGAGATGGTGACTACAGGTTTGGGACTTGTTAATGTGTCATACGTAAAAATTTAGATGACGGGCCTTTAATTAGTGTAAATATATTCTCTCAACAATCTTAGGATAATTTAATTAATAAAGGAGGTGTAACATGTTTACAGAATGCTTATGTAGTTCATGATGAAAGGAGTTCAAAGTAAAGATCAGTTTTTAATAGAAGTCTTAATTTCTTGTGACGTCTGGTCTCAGCAACGTTGTCCAAATGCTGTCATCCTGCTTATCACTCCTCCTCCAATTGATGAAGAAGGTCGCCTCCGGTACGCCACTTCCTTTCCCTTTGCAATTAAGACACTCTGGTGATGGTACTTGTTAACGAGGAGACGTTCACCAAGTTTTTACTAATACTGAAATTGTATCAAAGGAAATAAAGAAAAACGATTGAATATTTGTAGGAATCCATACGGGGACAATGCAATGGGGCTTCCCGAGAGGACAAATGAAGCTGCTGGTGCTTATGCCAAGGAATGCATCTCTGTTGCGCAAGCTTATGGATGCCCAGTAATTGACCTCTGGACCAAACTTCAGCAGCTTCCTGATTGGCAAAACTCTTGTCTAAGGTTCTTTGTGGCATCCAAGTTTTGCATATCCAGTATTGATCTCATGTGCACATCTATGTTACCATTTTACTCTTTTTGAGTGTTAAATGCAGAGATGGTTTGCACCTGGCGGAGAGCGGGAACAGGGTGGTGTTTGAGGAAGTGGTTACGAAACTGAAGGAGCAAGGTGTGAGTCTGGAGACACTGCCAGCTGATCTCCCATTATTAGCAGACATTGATCCCAATGATCCACTCAAAGCTTTTCATAATTAAGACCATTCAAAACACCATCAGCTTTTGAATGGACTACTGTTATTGTTCAGATAGTTAGCTTTGTGTTGGCTGGGCTTAATTGCCAAATTTGTGTCATTTATCTCACTAATGATCTAGTAATTGGCCATGGATGATAGGTTGCATTTGTATCGAGGTATATCATAAGACAGTTTATAAAATCAGCTCCTTTGGCTAATAAGATCTTACTATATAAATTAATGCCTTTAAGAATATAGTTAGAATGTTTTAGTTGTAAATTTGCATAATTTTTTGGGCAAGATATGTTTCAATTATTAAAAATATATTTTTAAATCTTTATTAATTATGATAAATGAAATTGTCTAATCATTCTATTTAATTTTTACTTCTAATAAAATATATTAGATATGAAAAAATTTTAAAATTGACTAATTAAAGTGAAAAAAGAGAAATATTTATTTATTTATTTTTGAAGGTAAAACAAAAACAAACAAAGACAATGATAATAGAGAAAAGGCAAAAACTAACCCAAGCCAACAAGCTTACCCCATACACCCGGAGCCTACTAGCCTCTCATCATCATTGTTTAAATAAGCAGAAAAATCAGAACATAAAATGGAATCTAAACAAGGAGGAGTAACACTCCAGTAATGAAGGTTTGCATATAATAAAGCCACCCTTGCAAGCGAATGAGCCGCCTTATTAGTAATCCCACGCGTCCAATAGAAGGACAAATGAAGGAAATGACGCTTGAGAGATAGACAATCAAGGGCCAAGATTCCAATATCTGAAAAATTCGAAAACGGAGCTAAAATAGCTCGAACAACCATCAAACAATCAGACTCCACAATGACATGATCGTACTGTTTTTCTTTAGCCAAGAAAGGACTTCCCTTATCGACATAAGCTCAGCAAGAACTGGGTCAAGCAGATAAGGATAATGTCCGGAGATAGCGGCAACTTGACTTATTTTTTAAAATTATTTATTTTAAAATTTTCTTATATTTATTGAATAGATACATTCTGTTAAAAAATTAATAAAAGATGACTCCAACCGTAAAGTGAGCAGCAGAATTCCCACGAGATGTTATGAACCAATGATAAAAATATCAAATAAAATCTCGTAATAATTGCTTATCCTCTCGTTGAGTGGTGCTCCTTTTTATATTGCTCCAAAAAACAAAAAGTAGAGACAATTTATTAAAATATTCATAGCAACGACGTAATTGGATCTTTACAGTGAGATGTGATGTATATATAGTTACAGAATCCTGATATTTACTACAGTTCCTGAATTATATCATTGTGTTTATCGTGCATGTTTGTGTTAGTCTGGCCTTGTGATCTGGTAAGAAGCATATCCCATTAGTTGAGTAATTTAGGACAAGGTGCTCTGCTCTGGTCAAGGCGAGGATTACTGACTTATCACGTGGGCGGGGTGAGTTCTTAATCTTGTGTGTTAAATTTCTTTTTATGTTGTTATCTCTTTTTCATTCATGTTTTGCTTTTAAATGTGAGAAAGGGTTAATGATTTTTCATGATTTTTCTTAAGCATATTATAATATTGGTTATTAAATTTTATGAACTGATATATTGAATTAATTGAAATCTGTCCGTCAATACTTTATTTCATTATTAAATATTGATTTAAATTAGTATGTAAAAGGATATTATTTAAAATAAAATTTCTTTATAAGCTATTGAGATAATTAAATTAAATCGTAATTGCATACTATTTACACTCGTAAACATATTTTTTTTGTGAGCTTTTGAATTTTTGAATTTGCTTTTATTATCCATATTGATGCTACAATTGTTAAATTAGAAATATTGAAATGATAAAGGTGCTGATTAGATTCAAAATTTTTTAAAAAACTATTTCTTTAATAATTACCTTACCTATTATTTATCCCTTAGAAATAACCAATTTTGAGCATTAACTTTTTTTCATTGATTGTAACTCAATTATTAACCTTTATCTAATTTTCTTTGAAACCTTTTTATCATTTTGAACCCTAAAGTTAATTCATATTACTTGAATGTTTGAAACTTGAAAATTTGAAAGGTCCAATATTTTTTAAATTATGGCACATGATGAATGCTCGAAATTGTTGTGATTCAAAAAACAGAAAAAAAAGAATTTTGCGAGCATAGAAGATTGTTGATAAGTATATGGTACCAATTGATTTATAATGAAAGGACCTGTATGTATTGTGAACAAGTTTCATCAAATGTTCTCTTTAGTAAATTTCCTTCGAATCAACCATTTGTATCATCCGAATCATATCGTACCTAATTAAGTCATATTATGGCCTAATAAAGACCTTTTGATTTTTATTTCTAGTTTATTTATAAGTGGTGGAGGTATGAAAAAATTGCAAGCTTGTGCTAATAGTTCAACAATGCATTAATTTGAGAGTTTGACACTTTTCATCCTAAACACTTGAGTGCATTAACCGAAATCTTGCTGAGAGTGTAAAAGTTTATGCTTTCACTACAAGAAAACCGTCAAGTAGCGACGGAAACTTACCCGACGGAATCTTTTTCGTTTGAAATTAGCGATGAAAAAGACAATACCATCGCTATATTTGACTAATATAGCGACGGAACAAATGTCCGTTTCCATATTTGGAGTGAAAAATTCTCGACAAAATTTAGCAACAGAAATATACCGATGTAATTATAATCGTAAGTAAATTGCTACAGAATTACGTAATCGGTGGTAAAGTTGTCGTGGATAAGCAAATATATGATGACGAAAATCGGTCCGTCGATAATGTTAACGAAAACGACGTCATTTTCGTGAAGTTAAGAACGTTGTTAAACTTCATCAAAACGACATCGCTTTGATGAAACCAAAATGATGTCGTTTTGGTTTAATGAAAACGACGTCATTTCGGTGAAGTTTAACAACGTTCTTAACTTCACCAATTAAACTTCACCAAAATGATGTCATTTTTGTTAAACTAAAACGACGTCGTTTTTGTTAAACCAAAACGATGTCGTTTCAGTGAATTTAGAACGTTGTTTAACTTAATGAAAACGACGTCGTTTCATTACAGTGAAAGAAAGTTATTTACCTTGACCTAAACGACATCGTTTCAATTTAAAACTGAAACGACGTCGTTTCTGCCAAGTTAAGGACGTTGTTTTATAAAAAAAAAACAACGTCGTTTCGCTCAAGTTAACTAATGTTATGAACTTAACCAAAACAACGTTGTTTTGGTTAAGTTAAAACGCACCTGCCTTCCTTCCCCGCCTCTCCTTGCGCGCAACAGCCTTTTCCTCCTTCCTTCGGACGAAGCTCGATCCTCTCCTCCGTCTTCCTCCCCCGACATCAACTACCGTCCTTCCTCCGACCATGTGGAGTGTCTCCGGCCGGCATTCATTTGTCATCTTCTATAGCGCCCCCTTACCGTAGAGTACCCACCGGAACACCCGTAGGTCATTCCGGTACATATCCTAGGATAAGAGACCACTACTGACAACCACCACTAAACTCCCCATGGCATCACAATAAGAAAACAGTAATAAGAAATTGGTAACTTTTTAAAACCAAACTGCATTTCATTTCATTTACTCAAACTCAGTCATTTACACACTGTCAGTTTCATTTGTCTGTACAATCTTTCATAACACTTTACACTAAGTACTATACAATAATGCACAAAGAACAGTTCTAACTATAAGTCTCCAAAAGAAAGCCCAGCTGACCAACCTTTGAGCCATAGCCTCTCTCGCCAATCCAAAGAATACGGCTCTATAGTCCTGAGGAAGCTATCAGTCTAGTCTCACTCCTAAAAAATAGATTGCAATTTTGGATGAGTTTGCGAACTCAATGAGAAACCATCATCGATGGTTCTCCCAATTTATGCATCACATCTTCTCTGGCGGTGAGGTAAGGGCGTCATCTCCTTTTCCTCTTCCGAAGGTAAGCCATGGGTTTTGATTAAAAATTTGTTTTTTTGGATTGAGTTAATTGCATTGGTATTGTTTAACTAGGTTTGATTGTTATTGTGTTAGCTATGGTTTTTCATGTAAATAATGGGAAAATGTAAATAATTTGTGTTTAGATAGGGTTGAAAAATTTGTGCACTCAACGTGTTTGATGAAATGCTTTGTCATATGTGATGAACTTGTTTTGTGAGTTTTTAATTGTTTGTTTACAAACTATAAGGAATAGATAAAGTACCAACTATATATGATATATTTTTCATTAGTTTTGTTGATATAATTTGATGGATTACCATATATTTGATGTATCAATATTTGAATTAAAAATAACTTTCTACGAACGTAATATTTATTTGCTTTATTGGCCCTCAACTTAATAAGAATATTGAACAAAATTAATGATGAGCATTAAAATATGACTTATCTAAATAACAATAACAATAACAATAATAATAACAACCAAAAACCAAAATAGAAGATAATAACAATTTTAACTATATTTTTTGAAAACAACAACAAAAAAATCTTTAGATGTTTTATAAAAATGATGCAAAATGCTTATTATTACATACTAAGAAAAATATTGCAAACAATTTTGGCTACATTTTCTCACATTTGTAGTTAAAATTGCATACTTATAAAATTATCAAAACATAGCAAATAATCTATAATCATGATAAAATAAAACATAGCTAAATAATATTTGCTATTTTTTTCATTTCCTATCTCTAGCATAAAATTTGTTCATGCCAATATGAAAATTTTTCTTTATACGTAGCTACATATTAAGCTATTAGAAATATGCCCTTATTTTATTAGTTAAAAGATGTTCATATTTCTATAATGTTTATATTTATGTTACGAGTTGAAAAATTTTATATGTGGATTCTACCTTTTCATTTGGTCACGTATCCACTAAAAATGCATAAAGTTTCATTTATTAGTATAGGTTAAATACTTAAGTGAGGATTCCATTAAGTGATCATAACCTAAGCAAGAGATTTTGGGTTATCCTAAATTATCTAGTTAATTAAGTAGTTATTTATTGAAATTTTAGATAAGAGTTGAAATTGTTTATGTCATTAATTAGTATAAGTTCATTTTCTTATAGGTTATGAAATATAATTGCTTTATAAGGTATTAGGAGAAGTTTCTTCAAAGGACTATTAACATAATTTATAAATTTTAAAATAAATACATGTTTTATAAAATGAGGGTGAAACAAAGGTAAGTAAAATATTAACTTAAGCATAATACAATTTAGAAATTATTATTTTAAGGAAAATTAAGGACATTTAAAACAAAAGTAAAGCACATGAAGGTTGACATTGCTTTATTATTGAAAGAGACTAAATAGTTAAATATTAGCTACCAAATAATAGTAAATATTACTATTGAAGTTCTCATCATTGTTGACGGGTGTTGAATCCACCAAAAATAAAATTTACTCCTGAAAAATCAATTAAAATGTAGCTAGAGCGAGTAGAGTCGTATTCATAGAGACTGGAGATTAATCAATCCTATTGACAACTACGGAATCAAGAAAGAGGAAATAAAAAGGAGATTTTGTAACTGTTGAGTGAAAATACTAAATTTAATAAATAGCAAGTAAATAAATTTAAATTGAAAAGAAATCATATCAATAGCATCTAACAAGGTAATCTCATTCAAGTTCTCAGATTGATCATTGAAACAAAGAATAAATCCAAATCCTACAATAGACTGGTTATGATTACTAAAAAGCTTCTAATAATCTCATCCTTCCTTAATTTTAGATTAGCCAGACACGCGCCTATGACTAACCCCTTATTGACGAACAATCCCGACATGCACCTAGGATTTAATTCGCTAACAGCTTTAAAAACTAGAAAGAGCCAACCCTAATCAACAAGATCAACAAGCGTGATTATTTAAATTAGATTATTCATTCTCATAATATAACTTGAAAATTATATTACCTGCTACTGTCATCAAGATTAACTAGACAATTACGGATCTATAAATCTTGATTAGCTAATTATAACCCTGCCAATTGCACAACGAGCTCTTATTGCAACAACCAACAAGGTATAATAATATGAATAAAACATAGAATAAATAAATACTGTAGAATTTCAAGGACAAAAATAAAGTTTAGATCTCACAACTCATATGAACTTGAACTCAATTAACCCTTGTTAGACTAAAGTAGGTTTAGCCACTCATGGCTATACAAAACTTGCAAAATAAGAAATAAAAGAGTCTTTAGTTTCCTGAAAATCAATCCCCCCTTTCAATCTTCTTCCCCTTTTTATAGGGAGAGTTCTATTTTAAGAGGGAGAGAAATAGACTAAAGATTAGTATCCCTAACTTCCCTCACTAATCCTAAAAAATCTTCCTTTCCAAATCTGAAAAATATTCAAATTAAGAGTCCAGTCATGTCTCCAACTCTGTATCAGACGTTCATTCACGTGTGACCTTAAGCTGTGAGCACGGCTTACTACCCAAAATCTGAAGTCAGTCCAAAAATTGTGGATAAGCAGTTATAGCTCAAAACTTTAAGTAGTAGCAATCAAAATATCTCCAATTTGGTTCGATTGTCATCTCCTACCCAAAATACATAAAACTAAATAAATTCCACCCCTTTCACATGAATATTTACCCAAAATATCAACAAAATCATTAATATAATTAGCAAATATTCACACCCGATGTATGTGAATTACAGCTCGTCAACACCCGATGTAGAGAGCTGAATGTATGTGAAATTAATACATTTTTATAATTTCTTAACAGTAATCTCTTACTAATGTAAGCATTGCTTCCTAATAGGACCAAATACAACAAACCATTCAGCGACAGTCTCAGGATTAACCTGTAGATGAGACTCAGACGTATCTTGATGTTGTGGGTGGTAGGGACCGTTGCGGAAGGATATTCGGGCTAGGTTCATATGCGAACACATGTTATTCGCGCTCTTCCCTATCCAGTACAGTAGCATTTGCTAGGCCAACGCACAACAATGAAGTAACCGAGCTTCGGGCCACAGTGGACACATTGAAGAAGCAGATAGCTCACATCACAGGGGCTAACGTGAATGAACGGATGGAACACATAGAGCAGATAGCTAAGATGAGAGAGGAGATGGAGCAGGTAGCAAAGATGAGAGAGGAGATGAAGCAGGTGGCAAAGATGAGAGAGCAGATGAAGCAGATGGCTAAAATGATAGAGCGGATGGAGCAAACAACTAAGATGAGAGAGGAGATGCAGCGGATGGCTAAGATGAGAGCGGAGATGGAGGAAATGGATAAGATGAGAGAGCAGATGGAGCAGATGACTCAGCTTAGACAGAAAATATAATAGTTGAAGAGGAGGCTTAGCAGTTCAGAGCACCCATGATTACCACGACATTAGCTTGTCCTTGTCATTTGCTTTCAATTACAAACTTAAGTTATGTACATTGTAATGTTTTTATTATCAATTAAACAAATTTTTACGTTATATTATCAATGAATTTTCTGATTAATCAAATTATATATATATATACATATATACAAATTAATTTATTATGCACACATAATTGGTAACTCTTAACATTATGCATTTATCACAACATCCTCAATCTGGAATTTATTAAAAAATTTCTTACCTACGATTATCGACGGAATATAAAATACTGTCGAAAATTTAATATCTTTTACCGACGAAAATACTAATTCCATCGGTAAATTATATGTCATTTTCTTTTCATTACCTTCGGTTTACCGTCAGAATTGCGTCCGTTGCTAAATGTTAACAACGGAACAACCTTTAATTTTTTTTCGTCGGTAATATTTACCGACGTAATTTTGACCGTTGTTAAATTACCGACGGAATACAACCGTCAATAAATTTTACTACGGTGCTTTTATCGATGATTTTGTCCGTCTTTAATTTCCGTCGGTAGTTCATTTTACCGACGAAACTTGAGAGTTTACAGACGATATAGTCCGTCGGTAAATAACTAATTTCTTGTAGTGTTTTAATTTCAATATGGTTATTGATGAGATTACTATTAGTATTGACTTGAAAAGCTACTTTTAAGATAACTTAAATTTAATTGTACATTAATTTAATTTACATAATTATGATGATTTATAGTATGAATAGACACGTCGAGGAAAATGATTTATAATATGAATAGACATGTGGAGTTTTCCTTAATGTATTAGAGCTGTTTATGTTTTGCCTGCTAGATCTCTTTGAGGTACGAATTCAAGGATGTTATTCATTTTTACATGCCTAATCAAGTTTCAAAGTCCCACCCTTCTCGATGGAAGAACAAAAATTGAGGAAATGATATAGTTTGATTATGACTTCATTTCTGAGTTGAAGGCCCATTAAATCCCAATGGGAGATTTATTGGAAATTTAGGTGCAGATCTAAATACGAGGCTCATGCTTCTCTTTAATTTAGACTGGCTACTTGAATGCAGGCCTGTTGTATTCATGCCTAATTTGTGAAAATATTCTTTAAGCTCAAGGGTTATTGTTTATTCATGTAGCTATATGATTATGAAATTCTCTCTTATATCCTACTGATTTGGATATTGAGGATAAGAATCGACGAAATCTCTTTAATTTCTTGAAATTAGATAAGATATACATTATTAGAAGATTAGAGTTACACTCGGACTCATCTTCTTGATTTAATTCCTACATAAAGAGTTTGACTATTGCTACAAAAGAAATATATTCCTTTACTTACTACTAGCTTACATATACTCAGAATTATTACTGAATTAAGCTCTTAACTCAGAGCGTTTCCGTCGAATCAAATTCTGAAATTTTAATCTTGTTATTGAACTCCCAACTCACCAAAATTTTGGGTAGTATCGTGGATCTTATCTCATGGATGATAGTACTAATGGAAGGCTTGATAGATTTTTGTGGTTCAAAGGCTTCAGAAACCATGTTTATGGACAATGTCCGAAGTTGCTGATTTTACATTTGATTCATCTTTCTTTTGTGCTTATGTAAAACAAAAGAAAGATGTTTTTTTCTCTTGTGCTTATGATGTTTTTTTCTGCAACTCATAATTTTGGACCATAGTCATATGAAAGTATATGAACACCACCTATGGATAATATAAAATCTGAATTTGATACTGTTTTGTTGCACCATGAATAAGTTCCCGATTGATAATGTTTTGTTTTACAGTGAACAAGTTCCTGATTGATAACGTTCTGCCTCCACGAACGAGTTCCTGATTGATAATGTTTTGTTGTACCATGAACAAGTTCCTGATTGATAATGTTTTGTTGCACCATAAACAAGTTCCTGATCCAAACTTTCTATTCTGAGACATGGGACTATCTAGTTTGAGAAAGCTTGGATGAAACGTTAGAGACTGGAAAAGTCCATAAATATTAAATTTTGAAGAGAAAAAAAACGAAATCTTAGGTGCTCACTGCCTGTAGTAGAGGCTGAAGGCTACAGGGTCAAATGGAACTATGAGAGGAGAACAACTAAGAAGAAGACAACGGAGACTTGCATCCTTTTTCAAATGTCCAGGGGATTTATATCCATTTAATTTATATCACATTTCGCATTTAGGTACTATTTAATTAAGTCACTTTCTCAATCCTACTTAGTCCGAATGATGCCTTTGTTATCTTATACATTAGTTCGAACTTAGATGAATAAATGGTATACATCCAATTAAATCTGGTTTGCTGTGTATGTTCACCATAAGAGATATTGGGAATTGATGCAGTGCCACTCTTAAAGATAATAAAATGAACCTCCAATAATTATCCAGAGAAACGTCAGCTAAACCAGCAAAACTAAAGACGAAGTTGATATAAGATAGAAATCGTGAAAGTGTTGACAATCCCTATGTTTTGAGACACATAAATCTGACGCAAACAAGGATATGTATGGAGGAGAAAAAAAAATCTTCTTTGCTGAAAAAACAAAACAGTACAAAGCACTCTCACCAAGTCTCTATACCGCAACACTGGATTTTTCTCTTTTCAACTCACTTTTTTCGTTCTTCTTCATCGTACAAACTCCTCACTAGATCTCTATTTATACATGCACCTCTTATTAAAGAAATAAAGCTGTTACAAGTATCTAATTAAACTACTCATAAATTACACAACCTTTCATCTTCAAATTCCATAAACTCTT
>JAOQMR010000002.1:19667716-19684175 GCA_027563865.1 Erythroxylum pelleterianum
TTGGATCAGTCTCCAAGTGGGAGAATTGTTAAGATATGGAGCCTGATAAAATATTTTGGACTTTACACCAGGCCCAATTTCGCGAAACATGTTATGTCTCTTGTATTCTACTCTCCTAGTGTACTGAAAACATTCACAGTGAATAAAAGAAACCCTATCCGCCCATGGACGTAGCCATATTTTGGTGAACCACGTAAATCTGTATGTTCGTTTAATTTTTGCACTATTCTTTGATTATTGTGATTGATCGTCCATAACAGTGCTAGCACGAATATAAAATCTGTATCCTCTGGACTCATTTGAGGCAGGTAATCCTTTAAGAACTAAGGAACAGAAAAATCTATATTGTCCTTGTAATTAAGTACTAAGGATGGATTTTAGGTGTTACAGACAGATGTTGAACTACAGATTTGGTTTGTATTCATGAATGGCCAATACGTAATTGTTTATATATATTTTGTTCTTAATCTCTCTGATATAACATCCTTAGGTGATACCACTGAGAGTGGACCTTCAATACGTTACTCAACCTAATTAAGAAATTGAATTGTTTGCCTGGAACGTGTATCCAAAATCAAGAAGAGCAGCATTTATGAAGTATCAATACAAACTATATATTGATGTACTTTACAGAATTCCAGCTGGATCTCTTTTCATAAAGTTAATAATGATTGAAGGACGCAGGAGTTTGAAAGTATTTGCATACCTGCAGACGGTTCTACTAAATGTATGCTACTCTTCCAAAGTTGTTTTACTCAAGGCTGCTTATCTTGTGTGTATATTATGCACTCTCTGGACAGAAATGTGCTTTCCTAAGCTAAAACATTTGGATTAAGGTAAGAAATAGCCAATCACCCTGTTGTCGTCCTTGCATAATTTGAACTCAAAGTTATAGACTCTCTACTCAAAAAGGATGACCAAAAATGCGATTGTCTACCGTTGAATAGGTCACGCTTCAAGATTATATAAAAGTTTAATCGAATTGGTTATACTTGTCAACTTATGTACTCTTGAAGAACCCAAACAGATTATAATTAATCAAAATCTTTATGCCAACTGAAATGACTAAGTTGTCAATAAATTCGCAGACTATCCAAAAAATTAAAATTTCCACATAAGTAAATCAACAATCACAAGGGCAAAATAACGAAGACGCCGACGTTTGGTAACGCAGTTCGGCACACTTTGCCTACGTCTGCGGGGCCCTCACCCAGATTAATTACTTTCACTGTAGTTCACAAAAATTACACAAGATTGATCTAAGCCCGTACCACTCAATCTATGTAACTAACCCACAACCTAACTACCCGTGAAAATAACACCCGATAACACCACCGACTCGCGTTAACGTCGTCAAAGGATTTTCCTAACTATTTTTACTCAAAAGCAAGAACAAATAAAACAAGAAAAAGACAATTTCCAGATCTGAAATTGTTCACAGATATAAATAAATCACTGCACCAATAAGTCATACACCCATCAGCCACACAACCTTCTCTTGCCGCAACTTGCAATCAACTTCAAGAACCCAGAAAAATCAGCAACTCCACATCTTATGCATACTGCTTGTTAGAGATAAAACAATGAAAAATAGCTGCTCCAAGATCTCAACGCAATCAGCTCAAAACCAAAGGATAAAAAGAAAATAGAGCAGCAGCCCAAATTCTCACACACAGTCCCAATCTTTTTCCAAAGCGACAAAACCTAATATGCGCAATCAACAACCTTCCCCACATGGCCACGTCACTCTATTAAAACACAATCATGTTGAAGATGGGCTTCTTCTAAAGATTGGAGATAAGGACAAAATTACTGGAGATTAACTTTAGATATGCACAATTCCCCTCACACTCTAAATTCACCTTTAACCAACATAATCACCACATTTATTACGTTGCCACACATATACCTTGAAATATGTGTTTCTCAATAAGAAATGAATGCACACTAATAGACAATTAATGCATACTCCAATGTTGCCTTGTCTCCTATAAACTCTATGCCTTATACCCACATAAAATCGTGCACATACTGCAACTAATGCCCATAAATTGTATGCCACACATGCAAGTAAAAACCTCCTTACCGAACACTCACATTAGGGATAGATATCTGCTACAGATTCACGATATACACAAATCCCTTTATTTTCTTCTATCCATAAAATCCACAAATCCACACAAAATCAGTAGTAAATTAATTCCAATATTCCCATGATGATAACTCCAATGTAGTGCAGAATTCTTTCACAAACATAAGTGTGACAACCACTGTTTTTGAATCCCACTACAATTAAGATTTTATATGTTCAATTAAAATGTCAAACTAAATAAAAATATATATTATATATCTTAACAATCTCCCCCTTTTTGGCATTGTTTGTTACAAATATGAAACTCCCCCTAAATAACATAATTGAATAAATCAAATGCACAATCTATATGACAAATACTTCCCCTTAATCAACATCAAGTTCTCCAATCATCCAAATTTCTCCCCCTTGGGACAAAAAATGCCAAAAGGCAAGACGAATAGTCACATATATATCTTGAAATCTCCCCCTATGTAACATTCACCATAAACACTGTGATGTCTCCTCCTTGGGACAAAAACATAATCATAATAATCACCAACAGATGCAGTGGAAGAATCATAAGCATGCCAAGAAGACAATTTACCACCATCCAAAACACATGCCAACATATCACTACTTACTTCAATTCCATCTTCATCATATTGATCAAATTCATAAACCCAAGCAATAAACTATAAGTGTTGTTAGGGTAGTGAGAGAGACAGACACCCGAGAGAGAGACCCCACACTGATGAGAGAGGTGAGGAGTCGTCGGTAGAGCTAAATAGAAGTTACTATGCAAACTACTAAAAGATGAGACGACAATAGCAACATAAAACTAAAGAACAAAAAAATATTTTCTTTTTTTTTCCTTTTTTTTGTTTTTTTGGTAACATAAAAGAATACTTCAAAAATGTAAAGCACATTATCCCTGTGCCCTTCGAAGAATCTTAAACCTGGTGTTTTTCTTTGGCTCGAATGAAGATGTATAACATAAGTTTCCTGTAAGTTCTTGATAATCAACCCTTTTTCCATCTCTTGTTTTTCTTCTTTCACTCACATCCCCAATAACATTTTCTGCTGGATGGTTTCTTAGGATTCGAGATGAAGAGCCTCGGTTCAAATCAGCTTTCATTGTTTTAGTTGGTTCGTCATCAGAAGTAACTGAAAGTTCTTCAATTTCTGCAATTACTTGCTCAACAGTAACTAACTGTAAACCACTTTCTGTAGCTACTCCATCTGCAGTAACTAGCTGTAAGTCACTTTCTGCAGTTACTTCATCTGCAGTAACTAATTGCAAATCTGGGTATTTTCTTGTTTTTCCTTCACTATGTTTTTGTGCTTGTACTTGACCCTTTCTAATCCAAGATTGCTTCGATATCATGGGATGCTGCTGGAAATTTAATAGAGAGCGCCTAGTTTTTTGGTTTTGACCCCTTTGAAATATCATTTGTAGTAATTGATAACATCTTAGCCTTATATGTCCAATGACTCCACAAAAATGACATGTAGGTATAAATCTATCACTCTTTTTCGGTGCTTCTACTTTTTGGGCTGATTTGGACATTTCAAACTTTTCTTCATTCACTTTGGAGCACTCGCCTTTATAGCCTATGTCTTCAAAGTTCCCTTTAATCTTACCAGTTTTTATCAACTTATCAAGTTTTTCGATGCCTCCATTCAACATCCTCAATCCTTTTTCAGTACTCACCAATTTCATTCTAGTTTCGTCAAGCTCATCCGAAGTTAACATCAGCTTCTTTTCTAATTCTTGTATGGTATTTTTCAGGCAAAGATTCTCTTCCTCCAATCTTTCATTCTTTCTACACGTTTTCACCCATTTTTCATATATAGCTTTGTAATCCTCATAAATATCCCCATTTTTATCATCAAGACCACTTCTATCACTGTCATAGTCTGATATAGAATCTCGAGCTGACCTGATTTCGAAATTTTCAAATTTTCTCCATGTTCTACTATCAGTTACTTCCTTCTCAGTTATTGTTAAGCAAGTAACTGGACTTTTGTTGTGTAATGCAACTAATGCAGCATTGTTTGCTATTTCTTCTTCACTGCCGAAATCACTTTTAGATTCATTTTCACTCCAGGTGGTTGTGAAGGACTTTCCTCTTTGTTTCTTCAACATGTTAGCATATTTGGATTGAATATGTCCAAATCCCTAACATTCATGACACTGTATTTTTCTTTCCTTCCGTTCGCCTGTTTGTGCCTTGACTTGTTGTCTTCGGTTATTACTTGATGAACTTCCACCATATTATCTAGAGTCGGGTCTATCCTTTTTCATTTTTTCAGTCATTTACCAAAATTTCTAGTGAGCAACACCATATCTTCGTTCTCATCTGACTCATCTTCTGCATTGTTCACACTTTTTTCGACTTTTACTTTCAATGCCAATCCTTTGCTTTTTTCTTGCTTACTTCTTAAGAGATTCATCTCAAAATTTGTGAGAATACCGATAAATTTTTCCAATGACAGATTATCAATGTTATGAGCCTCTTCTATTGCTGCAATTTTTGGAATAAATCTCGGTGGCAGCGATCTCAGCGTTTTCTTGACCAATTTCACATTAGAGTACTTCTTCCCTAGTTGATGAGCTTGATTGGCTATATCTCTCAATGTTTCATGAAAATATCCAACAGTCTCATTCTCATCCATCTTCAACTCTTCAATCTGCACAGCTTACATCTGTAGTTTTGACGATATCACATCTTTAGACCCTTCATGAATAATCTGCAATATGTCCCATGCTTCTTTTGTCGTTTCACATGCTGAAATCATTGAGAAGCGTCCTTCGTCAACAACACTGAATATCGCATGTATTGCTTGTGAATTTCCTAGTGCACTTTCTTCTTCCACTCTTGTCCATTCAGACGAATCTTTCTGAACTGCCTCTCCTTTATCATCAATGATCATTGGATGCATCCAACCATGTACTATCGAATGCTAGGCTCTCGTGCTCTGAGCCTGAATAAAGAATTTCATTCGGGATTTCCATAATGGATAATTTGATCCATCCAATAGTGGTGGTTTGGTATTTGACGCACCTTCTCTTGTAGCCATTGTCTGTGAATTTAGGATTTATACCAACTTGCTACCAAGTTCTAGGCCGGTAACCTTGCTCTGATACCATTTGAAATAACTAAGTTGTCAATAAATTCGCAAACTATCCAAAAAATTAATTTTTCCACACAAGTAAATCAACAATCACAAGGGCAAAATAACGAAGACGTCGACGTTTGGTAACGTAGTTCAGCACACTTTGCCTACGTCTACGGAGCCCTCACCCAAATTGATTACTTTCACTGTAGTTCACAAAAATTACACAAGATTGATCTAACCCCGTACCACTCAATCTATGTAACTAACCCACAACCTAATTACCTGTGAAAGATTTTCACACCCGATAACACGACTGACTCGTGTTAACCTCGTCAGAGGATTTTCCTAACTATTTTTACTCAAAAGCAAGAACAAATAAAACAAGAAAAAGACACTTTCCAAATCTGAAATTGTTCACAGATCTAAATAAATCACTGCACCAATAAGTCATACATCCATTAGCCACACAACCTTCTCTGTGCCCCAACTTGCAATCAACTTCAAGAACCCAGAAAAATCAGCAACTTCACATCATATGCATACTGCTTGTTAGAGATAAAAACAATGAAAAATAGCTGCTCCAAGATCTCCAAGCAATCGGCTCAAAATCAGAGGATAAAAAGAAAATAGAGCAGCAGCCCAAATTCTCACACACAGTCCCAATCTTTAAAACACATGGACAAAATTACTGGAGATTAACTTTAGATATGCACAATTCCCCTCACACTCTAAATTCACCTTTAACCAACATAATCACCACATTTATTACGTTGCCACACATGTACTTTGAAATTTCTCAATAAGCAATTAATGCACACTAATAGACAATTAATGCATACTCCAATGTTGCCTTGTCTCCCATAAACTCTATGCCTTATATCCACATAAAATCGTGCACATACTACAACTAATGCCCATAAATTGTATGCCACACATGCAAGTCAAAACCTCCTTGCCGCACACTCACATTAGGGATAGATATCCGCTATAGATTCACGATATACACAAATCCCTTTATTTTCTTCTACCCATAAAATCCACAAATCCAGACAAAATCAGCAGTAAATTAATTACAATATTCCCATGATGATAGACTCCAATGTAGTGTAGAATTCTTTCACAAATACAAGTGTGACAACTATTGTTTTTGAATCCCACTACAGTTAAGATTTTATATGTTCAATTAAAATGCCAAAACTAAATAAAAGATATATATCATATATCTTAACACCAACCATGGCAGTCCCATTCCTGGTAATTGGAAAGGAAATTTAGCTCTCAGCTTAGCAAGTTATACCTCAACATTTACTTGGATACATTTATTCTTCATGCTCGTAAAAAGTGTATCCAGAATTTCTCAAAATCCTATGCTTGGTGGTTGATTCTAGCTTAAATTGCTTCCTATGTTGGTCGAGTACACGGGACTCTGCAATATGGTTGAGATAATTAACCAGCAATTTTTCGGACAAGGTCATCCCCAGTAACCATATAGGTAATGAACTGGAACACAAATCAGGGAAAAAGTAATATGATGTATTTATTTCAGCTGAAAATAAAAGACGACTGACAGTACATGAGTCAGCAAGGTATGCTTTCTTATTCAGGCTGATTCTATAAAATGTTCGAAACTAGTCGTTTCTGGAATGGTGATGTGGATCAGGCCCTCCAGGGCTGACCCTATCAGGCCACTGGTAACCTGTTTCGCTTAATTTCTTGGAAACCTGGTTCAAGGTCTCTAACAGTTGGCTTACATCCCTCCGCTTTGCCCCTGAATTGAGAAGGCGACTCTCGGTCCTTGCAAGTAAAAGTGAGAAAACAAGCATGCACAGCAAACATTTCAAAGTATCCATACGGCTTTTACAACAACTTGTGTTTTGATCCTTGAGTACTTATGTTTGCATCTCTATTTATAACCTCATATTCTTACTTTTCATTTTTGCGCATGCCTAAAGAACTAGTGGATGGGGTGTAAAACAATCATCAGAATTTTGATTTGTCATATTTATAAAGAAGAGTCGTTTTTCTCGTTAAGGCGACTGCCTATTAGCTAGGTACATATAGGAATACATTTATGTATCCAGTTCATATCAGCCGTCTAATATTCATGTATGAGGTGTCCATTATAAGCTTACTTTCTCTTGAAAGCATACTGACTACTGAGGTCTATCACTTAAGGACAATAAAAGCATTTGCCTTGTTGTTTGTCCTAGTAATTAAGCTGAACCAATTGCCTTATAGATGGCCAGTCACTCCTCATTTTTCCCTCTCACCACTATTTATCTTGGTTAATCCATATCATGTTGACAGATAAATTGATGTATATCATTTCCATTCCATGAAGATATTGCCCCATGCAATGACAGTCAATATCACCTAAAGGAGGCTGTTGCTGAAAAGAAGTGTAATAAATAATCTTATCAGGAAAAGAAAAGGCGCAAGAATTGTATTTGTGAGGCCAAAATTTTGACTTTGTAATATTTATGATTTGAAGAAATTTAATATTTTAAAAATATTTTAATATTTATTAGTTTCATTTTAGATTGATATTAAATGCTTAGAAGATATGGGATTAATTAATTGTAGTGATAGCACTTAAGGAAAAAGGAATATATTGACAAAAAAGTATATTGGTTTCATTTTTTATTATCATTAAGCATTATTTAGTTTTTTAAATATAATTTTCGATAGAAATATCAAATTAAACTGATTATAGAGATTATTCAAACGTACAATCAACTAATATAGCTTATTAATTGACTAGTATTAAGCATAAGGATACTCTAGATCAATATGTAAAAAAATTGTTTTTAAAATGTATTTTTGACAATAATAGTCTTATTTTTTATATCTAATAAATCTTAGAAACTAAAAGAATAGTGAAGAAAAGATTTGAAAAGCAAATTAAAAGGAAAAAAGAAGTTGATTCAAGTGAAATTAATTAGCATTCATATATTTTGTTTGCATTTAAACAATTTCTAGGTAAAGAGAGAGAGATAGAGAAACATAAGGTTCTTTTCATATATAAATTAAAAAATTAAAAATTTTAAGTTATTATTTTGTTGTTTGTGCAGATAATTCTTTTGTTTAGTAGACTTTGAAATATTTTTTTATTGTTGATTGCTTTGGGATTCTCTTATAGATGATTGGTCAATTTCATTTTGAAAAATAAGATTGATAAAAATCTTATACTTTTTATTATTTTCTTGAGTTGTGATAATAAGTGTTTAGTCTTGGTTATTGGCTTATAGATTTAGATTTCACTTCTAGTTTATGACATGTTACAAACCTGATATGAGGACTCAAATATGTGGAATAACATATTTTTAGGAGAAAGATCCAATTTGCCACCTAATGTTTAGTAAAAGGTTTAAGATGATTCTTACCGTTATCTCTTATACCAATATGGCCTTAACATTTACAAACTGTAGCAATTTGCCATAAAATTGCTAACTCTATCAAATTGTTATTACGTCTTTGTTAAAAATTTTCACCTAGACATGCCATACAAATCAGGTGCCAACATGATAGATGATATGTATTTAAATAATAGTTTTATATCTTAATATTAATTAATAAAATGTTTTTTATTCACTAGTAATTAAGAATATGAAAATAGATTTAATTTCCTCCAAATTAAATATCCCTCATATAAGGAGTTCCTCTCTTTATTACCCTAGTTAGATTCCCCGTCATTCTCCGTCGATGCAGTGCAGGTTAAAACATTCTCTAGTCAATGCAGTGGAGGTGGTTCCATCATTTCCTGTTTCATGTTTCTTGATAATTTTGGTGTTGCTAATTTTCCTATTTCCTATTTCCTCTTTCTTATTGGTTGTTTCTATTGTTTAATGATCATGCCTTTCCTGTTTCTATTGTTGTTTGTGTTGTAAATTTTCTTGTTTCTTGTTTTGTGTTAGTTCGTGATGGTGTTGCTAATTCATAGTAATATGTACCATTGTTATAATAGCTATTTAAAGCATTTTACTCTATCATACATATGTGTATATATATACACATAAATATATACATGTTATATATATATATATATTTATGTATGTATGGTTGTTTGTTTGTACTTTTATGGCATAGCTTATATGTTTGGAGTATGGAGAAACTATTTGTTAGATAGGATTTTGAAGATTTTCTACCACGAACACTTTGTAATGTATGGCTTTTAGAGGGATGATAAGTAGAATACTGCATTAGTCCTCAGGTTTTAGTCACCATTAGTCCTCAAGTTTTAGTCACTTGAATAATGGTGTTAAATTTTTAATGGTTAGGTCTGTTATTGTTAGTTATATTGTTTCTTTTTAATGGTTATGCTCATTTTTATTGCTTGATTATGCTATGGCATATACTAGAGTAAAGAAACACTCAAGATTAGAGACGTTATTTTCTAGGTCTTCAACTAATAATAGTTCTTCAACTAGCATCCAATACTTATGTGGATCTAACGCTTCTTTAAGGACTGTATAAAGTGAAAAAAAAATCCTGAATGTAGGTATTATAGGTGCCCAAAATATTCATTTTGTAACAATTTCTTGTTATGATATTCAATAAATATGTTAGTGTAAGTTTACTTTGGTGATGCTTACAAGGTTGGGAGTTCCAAGTTCTTTCGTTGGGGTGATGAGCCTTTCTAGGTAGAGTTGTTGATGTTACAAAGATTATTAATGTAGGTTCAAGTACGAATTAGCTTCAAGTTACAATGGTCTAATTGAAGATGAGATGTGCAACAAAGTTGTTAAAATATTAAATAAGGAGGAACATAAGGAACAAATTGAGTTAGAAGAAAAAATAAAAAAAGGAGTATGAACTAAAGCTTGCTATAAATGATAACAAGGAGCTAAAGAAGATAGATAAGTTTTGTTGTTATATGCTTTTCAGTATTGAAATCAAGGAGCTAAAAATGTTTTATATGAATGTGGTTATATGAGATGTATTTGTATTATAAATGACAATATATTGAAATATTAGTTGATATGTTGTAGTTACTCCATTTATATGTAATTGCATATGTAATTACATTCAAAATGAAGTTCAGATTGTGATGATATGTTAAAAAATGGAATCATAAAAAGTTCAATTGCAAAGTTCCATTTGATGAGAATAAGAACTATTTAACAAGCATAAACCTATAACCCTGCAACTTTGACATTCATAAACTTATAAACTTGTAACTTTGATATTTCAAATCCTAAAAAGTTTATATTCATATAATATAATTTTGTGATGGAATGGATCTAACGAAAATTTTCTAAGATACTATAAAGTGGATCCTACCAGAATGTACAAAAAATAAACATAATGGATCTAACCAAGTTGCACATATAAAAAATATACAAAATGTAAACTGGATCCTTCCACAAGTCTTTACAAACTAGAATTAATAGACAGGTTTCTCTACATCCAAATCATGCATAACTATTTTTCATTCACACTTTGTTGACTTCCAATTTTAATTTTAGAAAATGGTTGGTTTGAATTACTAATTGCTCTTCATTTGGAAGCTTGCTCTTGTAATTACCTTGATGTGATTCTTAGGGCTCCCTTCCTCCTTAACCCCCTTTGTTAGAATGATAACTAAAATGTGTTAGGATCAACTGATGCAAATGTTCTCTTTCTTCTCAAAGATGGAGGTGTAGTTACAGATAACTATTACAAGTAAGATTAAAACATTGATTGAATTATGAAAAATTTACACATAAGAAAAATAATATATAATAACTCAACTTAACTCCAATAAATGTAGAAGGTTGTTAGATGACTGTCCAATGTTGGCATATCAATTAGTAGTCACAATTTTAAGTTAAATAACAAACCTCAGCTCCATCTTAACTTGAAGACAGTATACGAAATTTACAGCATCTCTTCCTAGGGCCACTTTTGCCATATTTACCTGACACTTGGACTTGCCCTTCTATAGTTGCCTCTAAGGATGCTTCACTTGCTTTGGTTCATCTTAATCTTTTCTCCTATTCGTTTTTGGTTTACCAGGTATAACTCTTTTTAGAAGTGGATGTATCTCCTCATGAATGTTTGATGGCTATAATTTTTTCCCTATAATTAGTTGCAAGACATTTTCATAAACTTCCATGAACCTCCCTTTATAATAATAAGCATCCACATATGCCTGTGACTATGTCTACTTTAAAATGGATCCTAAGTCACATAACACCATAGTCAGAAATGAATTGGTAAAAATGTATCCCTCGTAATAATATGAGAATCACTACATAATTTGTTAATTATAACTAATTTTGATTAGCAAATGATGTGGTCCACTACTTATGGCTAACTACCTACAAAACAAAGTTAGCCATAAGAAGTGGACCATATAGCAACTTCCTAATAACATTATATGTATTAACATCTTTTAGGTAAGATCAAATAGTCAAACCTAGCCTTAAACCTACCTTCCCTGCTACTCTACCTATACCACTACACAAAACATAATTCTCCTTTACTAGAAATATTATAGGTATATCTAGTTATTGATATTAGTATAAAATTAAAGAGTACTAGGAAGGAATTTTCACAAAATTTGAATATGACTTCTTATTAATGATATGATTGAGCTCCAAAAAACTTAGAAAATCGAATTATAAGCTGCCAAAATGATAAAATGTGTGGAAAAAAGAAATGATCTAATTTAGGTAAAAGGGAAACTTTAAGCTACAAATAGAATTTGATATAATTAAAATGAATGCACAAAGTCTTGATGAAGTTATTTGTCTCTCTAGAGATTGTCTTAGGGTTTTCTTATGATTAAGTGAGTGAGTCCCTTTTATACTATTATGGTGCTGATTTGTTTATAATCCTTAACTTCCTCAAGAATTATTTTCCTATAACTACCCATTTCCTTATAATTTAGCTAATTATATTCCACTTTCTCCTTAATCTCCATGTTTTAAACTTCTTATAACTACCTAACTTCTAATTCACTTGGCCATGTTTCTGTTAACTGTGTTACAATTTGGACTTCAATGAATTCAGCACATGTCTTTCCACATTCGTGGTTTTTTTAAACCATTTAATTCTCTAGATAAATATATATTAGGATTTATTGTTAAGTTTATTCCATTTATTGGTTAAATTGCTTCTTTGGTCAAATGGGCTAAATTATTTAGACTATCAAAGATTGCCCCATCAACCAAACATATGACGTAGAAGTCCTCCCTGTCTTATGAATTCTAACAAGTGGTTTCACATATTACAACAACTAGAAGGAATTCAAAATTAAGAAGTGATGTCATCATGAGGATCTTCCCAAATCTTAAATAATCTCTTATACATAAGAATAGTCAGGCTAAAAATCACATCAAATCTTTCATATTTGAAATTCCTACCTTTACTTCTATTACAAAAGATAGAAATTCACTTTTAAATTCTGAAGACTTGTTATTCCATTAAGATTCGACCATTTTCATCCTAAATTCTCCTCATTTCTCTTTCTTTTCCATCTTAAATTTTAAATAGTCTTTATCCTCAGTATTTTATTTTTATGACTTCACTCATACTTTTTCATGACTATGGCTTCCACTCATCATGCATCTTTCTCTTATTAAATGGACTTTGTTAAACTGAATGCTATAAATGTACATCTCTAATTCTTGTACTTTCTTCAAAAATTCCTTCAATTTATTTAAATTTACCTTTACATGCAAGTTGTAAAGCTTGAAGTTGTATTTATTATAGTTGATTCTCTTTTAACCTTCATAAGTGTTATGTAAATAATTTCTTAAAACTTTTTATAGATCTCATTTTGACCACTAATTATGGCATTTGAATTCCTTTTTTTAGCACTATAGAACGATTTCTTCATTTCGATTATGAACAAGGTTTTCCTCTCACTATTAGCATTCCTTCACCTACTAATTCTTCTTACCCATCCTTAACCCATTTTGGAGAAGTAAGTAAATCAAAATGCCCTCTAGAATTCCTCTATTTTAAGCTCTTAAATCCTTAAAATCGTGGCTGAAAATGTAGATTAATGGGCTAAGTACGTGGATAAGTTGTACCCTTTATACCATTCGGCCTGAAAGAGACAAGGCCTTTTACAATTAATATTTCTTTTTGGGAATTCCATATAATATCAACCGAACTTTGTATATGTTATTTTAAAATTTTGTAGTACTACTTGTAACTCCATTATCTTTCCTTTTAGTCATACTTTAAGCTAATTGACTGATATTTTCTTTCTTATTAAACTACTTATAATCGGGGAAGATTTTTTTCTTGGTCAAAGAGACCTTTGGTTTAGACCCTAGTGCTTTTAAGTGTTCTTCTTATTTTGGGTTGATAAAAAATTATGCTTCTTCTATAAATCTTATTTATCAAAAAGAACATGTCAAATTTATATGGGTTCTATTGAACTACTGTACTCCCCTTATATAGAACGGTGGCTTCTGGTAAGTTCTTAGCTCAAAGTTATTGCTTAAAGAATATGAGATTAGAGAGCCTACAATAGAAGATACCCTTCCTATAAAAGGGACTTCTTTTGTGCTTGAAAATGTTGTTAAGGACATTCTTAATAGTATGAAACTTCCTTTTATTACTTTTACCTTTCTTTCCACTATGAGTTCTACTTTTTATCTTCATTTTGTAAATAACATAATGTCAGACCTTCCAGCTCGTTTCCTTCCTCTTAAACTAGAATCTAGATTAACCAGGAATTCTTCTAAACCAAAGATTACTAAGGATATTTCACAAGAGATAAAATAAGAATTACTTTATTCTACAAGCTAATACATTAGCCTTCTAACAAATTCGTTTATGCCTTGTAGGAAAAATATGTTTAGACCATAAAAGCAACTTCAAAAGATGTTTTTGGCCTGAGTTTCTTAGATATCTCTATAGAAATTCACTCCAATACTACACCAACAATAAATTTTGAGGAACTGTCAATAATCAAAGAGTTTTTAAGACTCATAATGTAATAGGAGTTGTATTTTTTGATTAAGATTCAATATAGTTCTTTTCTAAGCATACGGTCATTTATTGGCTTCATAACTCATTTGTATACTATTGGAGAAAAAATGAAATCTTCACTTCTTTTGAGACTATCATATGTTGGCTTCATAACTCATTTGTATACTGCTAGGGGATTTCTTAGCAAAAATGAAATCTTCACTTTTTGAGAAGTCTTTCATGATTAGGACATGTACTCAAAAAATGAAGCCTCTCGCACCAACATTAAATTAATTATGATGTAGAGGAGAATAGAGGTTAGAATCTCTTGGAAAAAATTTAAGAGCTAAAAAATGAGTATGATTCTTTAGAAAATGAGGTTATTGAGCATGAACAAGCTATCCAAGTAATTAGAAAAAAGCACGAAGCTCTAATACAAGATGGATAACTAGTCAATCAAGAGTTTCATGAAGTCAAACAGACAACTACCAAGTTAGGAAGTCATTAGTACTACAGAATGACAAAGTTAGTTTTTGGAAACAACAAGTCCAGTAAGCAAAAGAGGACCAAGTCTCATATATCAACAAATAAGGTGAAATTTGGTCCTTCAACTTGGAAAAACTTTAAAATTCTCTTCCTTAATTCAATTGTTCAACCTTTGGTTAGTTTCATATGGCTTTGAACTTTATTTATGAATGTTTATTTTAAATTAGTTCTTTTTTTAAAAAAAATTCACTTATATTTCTTTACCCTTCAAACAAAGGGTAAGTACATAAGGCTTCAAATACTTCCCATTATTGAAAAGCTTATATCTAAACTAGCTAACCAATAGCCATTACCACTTAAGACTTTATTAATTCTAAATAGCTTTCCTAATATGGAGACCTTTTACCCTATTCTCAATCTTTTATTGTAAGAGGTAGGATCAACTTCTATACTAGATCCCCTTCCTAGAATTCCCGACGATAAATATTTTTTGTAGAATTTTTCCACCTTTTCCTTTTGAATCATCATATTATTAAAAGCCTGAAGACGTGTTTTATCTAAACCCTCTAATTCCATTAACTTATTTTGAAAATTGTGAATTAAATTAAGCCATGAAAGGCTATATCAAGGTTTTACAAACGTAAATTAGTCTATAATTTTGATTGCGACAACAAAAGAACTAAAAAAACATTACATCATGAATTATAATTCTAGGTACACAAAATAGACATTAGTTTAGGTACACAAAATATACATTAGTTCCATATTGTCATGAGACTATGTGACAGTATGTAACTTGATCATATTAAGTAGCTCTCTAAATAACCTTTAATGTTATTTATCACTGCCCTTGAACATTCTCATGTTTCTTTCATCCCACAATGCTTGTACCAGATATGATAAAGTATTAAATAAGTACCATTGTTTTGCTTTATTATGCATATATAATTTGGAGAAACAAATCACAATTTGATCCTATTCCTCTAGAGGGTTTTCTAACAAGCATCTTCTTATAAAGTCCTTTCAAAATGATTGAGTGAATTAAAATTTAAAGAATATGTGAGTTATGCTTTCTTGCTCTTATTTTCATGATGCACATCTATTTGGTATAGTTATATGGTTGTTTAATCTTTCAATTGTAAGTAATCTATTCTTGATAGCTCTCCATAGGCTAACTAAAGCTCTAAGAAGCATGTACTTGCATCAAACTAGATTATGCCATGGAACTACATTTGCTTGCCCTCGAAAGATACTTTTACAAGACACATTGGTGAATTTACCATACTTAGATAGTGTCCAACAATTAAGGTCCATCTTGTTTTTCTTGAACTTAGTGTTAGAATCTTTAATCCCCTAACAAAATTTTAGCTTTGTATGCAAGAGCATAAGCAACAGATTGATCTTCTCTGATAATGTATCTAATTAAGTTAAGCTCATAAATATCTTCTTGTAATCAGTACCCAACCGTCTATTATACTAAAGGAATGTCCAGAGAACATTTTCCAACATTCTGGTTATACGCCACTTGACTTTGCTTCTTAATTTAAAGATTGTTTTTGTTACAATATAGGCATTCACAAGTATGCTGATCTTCCATAAGCTCCTTGCTTTAATGCAATAAGCATTTATCCCCTTATCATCCATAACCTTTAGTGAGCATGACAAGATTTCTCTAAACCATGTTTCTTGGTTACTTTCGCGGATGGAACCTGTTGGGACCCGAAAATTTTTCTTTCCTTTTATTTATTGTTTATTTATTTTTCTCTTTTGTTTATCTTTTACTTCTTTCTTTTAAATTGTTTTAATATTTTTAGAAATGAGTCTTATTTATTTTAGTAGTATTAAAAAGTGGAATTACAAATTAGAAATTAG
>JAOQMR010000002.1:19709807-19720575 GCA_027563865.1 Erythroxylum pelleterianum
AAGCCTCAATCTAACCTATTCATGAATCCTATAGGTTAGAAAACTCAACCCCTAGAAGAAAAATCCAAAAGCCCTATAAATTCACTATGCATCTTCTTCTTCCTCAACACTTTCTCTCACTAGGTTTCTCCATCACACAACTACAACTCATTTCTTTACAAGACAAGGAGAAGATGATGAAACTTACCTTAAAAGCTTGGATTCTCCTCCTTTCCACAATTTTTTTTCCACTTTTTCCTAGCTTTCTTGCCTTCTGTTCTCTTCTTTCTCTTCTCCCTCTTCGATTTCTCTTCTTCCCTTCTAGCTTCCACGACAATCTCCTACTACTCTCTAATATTTTGTTTTTCATTTACTCCTTCTCTTCCCATTATGCCCTTTATTTAAAGCCCCTTTCCAACTATGCCCTTGGTAGGCTTTTAAAGACTCCAACTAACTTAGTTCCACTCTAACTAACTCCAATCCTTTCCCTCCAATTTCTAATTATTGGTCCAATTCTAAAATAAATAAAAAAAATTAAACAATAAATAAACACAAACAACCAATTAAGAAATTTAAAAGCAATTTAAAAGAAATCAAGGTCTAACATTAAAAATGAGGAACTAGAGCACTACTTTTCCCCAGAGGGAAGATAAGTCCTTATATAAGGAGTAGGGGAGGTATAAAGAGCTATTAAGGCCCTATCCACATCATGATTTATAATAAAGGCTAATAGTTCAGACCTTCTACAATGGAATGACTTATAACACCAAGATCTTTGTAGATACTACTATTGATGGACCTGTAACAAACAAGATAGTAGATGATTCATATACTTTGATAGGGGATATGGCTTAAAAGCACTATTAGTGGTCAACTGAGAGATTCTTAAGGAGATTCCATGTAAGTATGGTTTAGATACCTTGAATCTTCTGGATGCTAAGATAGACATTTTGTTTAAAAATTTGATCATATGATTGTTAATTATGCTAATGCTACTAATGTGGTTTGTGATATTTATGGATTCCCATGACATTTACTTGTAGATTGCTAATTGGGGAACCAAATTTTGTATGACCCTTTTATGGAATATGTTAACTTCATTAGTAAACCTAAATAGAATAACCTATTCTTGAACAACTATAACCCTAGTTATAGGAGCCATCCCAATTTCTCCTATAGAGATATGTTTAACCTTACACTTTATAATAGATAGCCACCTAGTTTCCAACTTAGACCTTTTAACCCACTCATCAAAATCTAAATTAGAGTCCCTCTTAAAGAACTTCCTTACCACCTAAGCCAAATAAAATGAAGGGTTTAAGAAGGTGGTGAGCTAATTAAAAGCCCTTGGTTAGAGAAGATTGAGAGTCAGGGAAACAAAGCAAGTAAGACACCTATTAGGTAGGAGAATGACCTTAAGAGAGAGAAAAAAGAGGGGAAAGAACCTGAATACATTCTCTTTACACCTTATAAGTTACCTATACTATTTCCCTAAAGTTTGGATAAGGTGAAGTTAGATAAGGAACTTAGGAAGTTTTTGGATATTCTTCAAAACATTTATATTACTATTCCTTCTGTTGATGCTTTAAAAAAAATCCTTCTTATATTATGGTTTTGAAGAAAATCTTATCCAACAAGAAAAGACTTGAGGAGTATGAAACTATAACCTTAACTAAGGAGTGCAAAGTTACAACTTAAAATGGGCTACTTCCAAAACTTAAGGACGCTAACAACTTCTGTATCCCTTGTACCTTTACTGATATAAATTTTAATCATGTTCTATATGATCCAAGGGCACACATTAGCCTTATAACTCTACCTATCTATAAGAAGTTTGAGGTTCACAATCTTAAACCTACTGTGTGACACCCTAATACCCCTAGGAGGATATACAGATACACACAAAACAGACCTAGACAATCCAACAATTCCCAAAGATAGGACAAACATACATCACAATTTATATAGTTTGTTAATAGACTTGCTCACATACTTTAAAGTGGTTTATACAAGTCACAAATTACACATATCATATCCATACATTGAAAATCTCATAATAAGTTATGGTTATTATAGGCCATTTACATATTGAAATCTTTATGTCTTACAAACATTTGCCACAAAATTCTTTCTTAATATTTATGATTACAACACAATGTTTAAATACAAAATCTTCCAAAATGTTACACGCCCTTCTTTTTCCATTGCGGTTGTCCCAACCTTAACCCTATTTATCAAGACCTACATAGAGGAAAAACTAATGCGCTAAGCATGTGGCTTAGTGGGGATTAATAAAGCAAGATGGCGACTACTCACAGCAGTCGCCCAACATTCACATGCAAATGATTCATGACATTTAAGTGATGGAAGTTACATCATAAAATAAAATTCATAAAATATCTTAATACACATAATAATATTTGAATGTGACATTAAGAGATTATTTAGAATATAATTTGCATTATAACATAACAAATATCAGAATAAATACAGAATTGCTAGCTAATTTCTTCAAATGTAGGTAACGGGAATAAAACAAAAGATACCTATGATAGTATCTACAGAAGAGGCAATAGCCTCTAAAACAAAAGAAACGTAAGTCTCTAAAACAGAAGACGCCATAGTGTCTCAAAGCAAAAATAGCTGCAGACCCTTTTAGGCATGCCTATTGACCCACATCTAAGACTTAGTAAGTTAAAACTAATCATCAAAGCATTATAATTACATTTCATAATCACATTATAAAGTAACAAATTCATAACATACAAACTCATTTATGCTTGCAATATAATTTGAAAATGTTTATCATGCCCAATCTTAAGGTATATACAAATTACATGCATGATGAGTTTCATATTACCTTTATAAATGGGTTTGCTAAGTTTTATTGAAATCTAAAAATGTTCGAATGAAGTTTGGTAGCATTTGGTTGAGGAAAATTCATGTTTGGGCTAAAATGGGGTGAAGAACGACCACACCCCTTTCATGTGCAACCATGCACTTTCTCTCAAAATGGATTTTTTTGGGCAGAATGTATTATGCATGGTTGCACCCTTACACTTGCAACCATGCTTAGCCAATTTCCATCTTTTCTCTGAAAAGGTTTCCAAATCCGTTTTTTATGGCCATTTTGATCTAAGAATTAGGGTTTTTAGACAAAATGGTCTTCTAGAAAAATGTTCCTATATGTCTTAATGTTCTAATGAAATAAATTTCATGTAATTTAGTTAAGTCTTTTGGGAGTTATATCCAAAACACTATAGGCTTTTCTAAAATAAGGACAGTGGATAGACCTCAACCTCAAGCTAGAATTCAAAATTCTGACGCATAATCAAATTTTGGTTTCTTCATGAAAGTTTTAGGCCTATGTCTATAGCTTAATCTCAAATTAGAATTATCCAAATTTGAGGTCTACAGGATAATATTGAAAATAATTATAGAAACCTGTTCAGTGGAACCTATCCATTCAGCTAGGTACACAACCCAAATTAACTAACTTTGGTCTTATCATAGATGAGCAAGACAAAATAATATGTGCTTAATTGTTGATATTTTTAATCATTTACACTTAGCAATTATTGACATAAAAATGCTTAAGATACTCACTTTAATTTATATTTTATTTTAGGTACCATTCGGAAGCAAAGAAATTAAAGTGAGTTAAAAGCACGAAATTTAAATGGACAAGCATTGGAGACAAGCAACAACATATATCCCGTAACTAGGAGAGCTCCAGGACAAAAACGTGAAAGGCTAGAGGAGATTAACAGGAGGGCTCGACCCAAAAAAGGCTACAAGGCGTTAATGCAAAATGGTCCAAGGATGAATTAAATGGCAAAAACCACACAAGAGGGGACAGCTGTGAACGCACAGTACGACACATACAAAGTAACGCAACATGTATAGGGATAAGAGGAGCTGAAGGAATAAAATCACGCAATTAAAGCAGCTAAGAGGCGTGACTATTGTGCTTAAGTGAGGAGCATATTTAATTGTCAAATCACGCTACAACACAAGGGGGTGTGACCAAAAGGCAACAGAGAGACACGCAATCACGTATAAATTAGGAAGGCAACACATAGCAGGGCAACAAGCAATTAGCTAGAGGGTTTTCTACGGAAAGGACGCAAATTAAATAGCCAAGGAACAAGACACAGTGGCGGCAGAGAATAAAACGCCGAAGACAATAATAGGCAGAAGGGTTTTAACGTGGAGAGAGCATGACGTTTTAATTGTTTTATCAATTTTTGCTACAGGTTCGGCAAATAAGGAGACATGTAGAATAGGCTAGAGCGTTTTAATTAAATGTGGCGGCAGGGACATGAAAAGCAACAGACAATGTGGAGCAAACAAGGGTTTTAAGCATGAATGGCTTTTAATTTTATCTTGTCAATCTACAGGGGAGCTGCTGGAGTTGGCGCAAGCTTGGGAGAGACAACAAAGCTACAGTGTTAGCGCAGAATAGAGGAAGACCACACACGGTTGTTGCATGGAATGAACATTATACAATCTCCCCATTTATTTGTCCCATCGTATAGAGTGAACAGTGAAGAGAACAGAGTTGGTTAAGAGTGCCGAAACATTGAAGACTTAACTTGTGCTTGGAGCATGAAGATAGAAATGACAAGGTAACATCCCGATGTCGACGACCCGGGTTAAGTATTTTTTTAATTAGTTTGTTGTTTCTTCCTCTCATTAAAAATTGATTGTGTTATCCTATTTTAATTAATTGGGTTTTGTGTATGGATAATCGGATTTTCGTTATTATTCGATTATTTGTGTATGAACCTGTTGGATATTTTAAATTGATGATTTTAATGCGTTCATTGAATCGTTAATTTGAATCCCATTGCTAGAATTTCGATATAATCTGTAATTGTTATATTGAAATTTATGTGTAGCGACTAATGATTCATAATCATTAGGGATAATATGACCTAGGTTAAATGACGCATCGTATGTAGTTATTGCCTTGATTAATCGATTTTCCTACTTCTTAATGCTACTGTCTAATTTAATCTAGAGATCGTATCCTAGGTTGTTAGGTGGTTAGGTTTAATCAACGATCGTATCTTGATTAGACAAAACCTAAGGGAAAACTCGAATTAATTATTAAGCCATGATTAATAGTTTCTATGAGAGGTTAAAGAATAATAAATTAATAAAGTTTACTTGCTTAGGGTTTAGGCCGAGATTGAATTGAAGAACCGGGTCCCTACCGAATTCTTAATTTTTATTATTTTTGCATGTTTTCTTTAATTAGTTTTTATTAGTTAGTTTTATTTTATTTTTCTTATTCCAAAAAAATTCAAAACACCCCTTTTTCATAAACACCGATTAATTTCATTTCCTAGACTTTACACACACTCTCTGTGGGATCGAGCTAGACTCACCACTCTCAGTAGTAGTCTAGTTATTTTTATTTTGACTTGTGAAACGACGCGCAGTCACAAAAACACATCCAGTTTAACCAAAAACATCCCATTTTCCTATGGAATACTTCTTTTACCAATTCCCCTCACATCATATTCATAAATTCAAGAAAACATATAAAAAATTCTCATACCTCTTGAAGGAGTGATCAAAACCCTTTTTCTTCACTCTACTTGCTTCCTTTGGCCTTTGTCTTTGGTCTTCTGCTCCTTTACACATAACACACCCATTTAAAACTCATCTTAAACAATTACATACACATAAAAAAAAACCCTAGATGAACTGGAGGTGAGGAAGGGTTTAATTTTTATATCAATACATTAAATTAACTAATACACCAATTTGTTGCGTTTCTTTTGAAATCTCCTTTAGAGATCAAATTTAGTATGAATTTTGATGTAGAGAGGAGTTCAAAATTTTGAATTTTGATTGTTAGGGCCAGCCTCATCTCATCCTCTTCATATTTATATGTAAATCTTATGGTTTGTAGAGTGATAGGTGGCTAATTCCCATTGGTTCATATTTTTCAATTTTCATTAATTACAAATTGGCCAAACCATTTTCTTATTCCATGTAATTACATGCCATATTAATTCATTTAGCATTTTAGCCATGATTAATTTATTTTTATGTATGCATAACATAATTAATGCAAATTATCGAATTACCCCTAACAGTTTTGTCATAATGATTACGTCCCGTACTAAGCACTCACTTTCATATTCGTTGACACCCATTACTTATACTTTCATGGACATGACACATTCATACTAGGGTATAGTTTGGGGCCTCACATACAACCATTTCTCTATAATTATTACAATTTTATCAAATGTCTAGTATGTATACTAAAAGATATGCCTATCAAAATTGGTAAGTTTCTTATTCTCACAGACTTTGTGGTCTTATATATGGCAAGGATAAGAATGTACCCTTGATTTTTGGATGACCTTTCGTAGCCACTTCTAAGGCCTTAATTTATGTTTATAAAAGGAAGCTAACCCGAAGGGTTATGGATGAAAGGTGCCTCTATTTTGATGTAATTGATGAGGATACATCTTGTAATAATCGGTTTCCAAAACTACTAAGTATTAGAGTGCTAGATATTGAGTCACATGAATTACATCATTATAGAATTAATTTGGTGCATTTAGGAGATAATTTTATGAAGTCATTCATATGCATGATATTAGCATACTCACATGAATTATGTTTAAAAATGCAAATATTTTATGTGCTCTCAATTGACATGTTCTAAGGTATGAAAGTTTTAAAATAATTGTGACATGATTGTGCATTTCTAATGTCTTGCATTTTGATTTACAAATACAAGGAATTGATGGATTATAATTAGGAATGTGGAGTTTATTTTTCATAATTGGAAGATTGATGGATTAAAATGTAAATTTAGACTAGGAAAATTTTCAAGTGGCAAGACAAGTTAACATGTGGAAATTTAGGACGACTAAGCCAATAAAATAAGTGACAAATGGCTTAGGAATTTAATAACATTTGACAACCAAGAAGGGGGACATGTATCTTGCTTAAATACATGACAAGTGTCTTTAAAGAAAGAACACTCATCCTACACCATATGACCAACACATTAAGCTTCTTTTGTTATGTTTCTGGTTACTCTCTTCTTCTTCTCCCTCTCATTGCCGAAATCCACACCTCACCCACACCTTTGGATTTCTACCTTAATTATGTACATTACCATCCCAAAACCCATGCAAAATCCATAATAAAGATAGCTTTAGAGGTAGAATATGATTACATTTTTTTGTCTTCTTCTTATCATTGCAGAAACCATCCTACTCCCTCACTATTCTTAAAATGTTCTTGCATGCATGTGAGGCAAAGCAGGCTTGATACATTGAGGTGTCATTTGAGTTGAACAAGTAAGTGAAGTACTGATCTATTGTGGCATGTGTTAGCAGAAATTATGATGATTGATAAGGGATAGATTGAATGTGGTATTGGTGTTGAAATTGTGTTGGAAAATGATGAATGAAAGGGGTACCTTCTATTCTATTTTTGGATGCATGACAACAGTAGTTTATGGGATGTTATATGGACAATTTAAGTTAGGATTTGAAGTATAATTGATGATGAATTCATGTTAAAGATAGGTGTTATTAAAGTGTTTTAAATCTAGAAAATTTAGGACTGCAAGTATGATGGTATACAGTGAATGGTAATGAAACAAATTAGCAGATTTTTGTGAACCAATATGGAAGTTAAATTAACCTGAAATGCAGTAACCTTAAAGAACATGAAATCTGGAAATTTTCAAGTGTTAGTGATGTTTCTAAGCTTGTAAAATTCGTGAAGTATTGAAGGTATTAAAGTTACACACATTAGTGATGTTGATGACAAATTCTGGAATTTTAATTTTAGCCTTGTGTACATGTCAAACTAGTTGAGAAAAATCACTGTAAATTGGTATATTTAGACTTGATTAAGGCTAGGAATGAGCCTAGATTTTTGCTTGATTAATTGGTTAAGAGCTTGATAAGTTTATGTAGTTAATTGATGTCATAACCTAAAGAATGGACTGTTTTGATGTAGTTATGTTCAAAGCTGAAAATTATGATTTGTTAAAGGAATAAATGAGTTCTTTTAATGCAAATATGATCTTACGGATGCGAGTAACGTGTATAAAGTATGAATGAATGAGCATTGAAGAACATGAGGTAATTATGAATGAGAATTGTGTAAATACATGAATATATATATTGCTGGAAAATGTTTTGTGAATGTATAGATCTAGCTTGCTAAAATTCCATATTTAAAGTAACAATTATGTGTGCGTTATAACATGTGCATGAATGTATATTCATATGATTAAACAAATTAGTGATTTGTGAACTATGTGTGTAGCATGATGATAGACGCGCAATGTTATCGTCAACATCCAGACATTACCGGAACATCGAGGCATTATATTTTTTTGAAGAGTATTGTGAGTCAACTTAGAAGTGTAAACTTACTTATATATGCTTTTGTGTGAATTGTACATTTAATATGGAAAGTGTGTACAATTGATTGATAAATTTCAGACTTAGATAGTAGTTTGATATATATGACATAAGTACACAGAGATCAAAGGAAATGAAAACATAGCATATGAAATGATGCATCTCATCACATTGAAATGCATGATCAGATAAGGGAGTTGTGACCAAAGTGACCGATGTGTGAAAAAGAGCTTTGAGCTCAGGATTATGAAAAAGAACCTCAGGCTCAGATAACATAGACTCAGTATCCACAATGGATATGGGCCATAAATGATCTCGGTATCCACAATAGATACGGGATAGTAAATTGGGTTGATAGGCACTTGGTCACCATAAAATAAAATAAGAATGGAAACACATATGCATTTGCATATACACCCCTACATATATCAAATGATTGAGTTGAAATGAATTATTGAATTGTTTTGAAATAGTGAATTACAATTGAAGAAACGAGCCACGTCGCAACGTGTGACGCTACGTCGCGACATCTCTACCCGAACAGAAAACACAAACCTAAAGATCCTAAGCAGTTTGCATAATCAATCAACAATTCAATCTCATAATAACCAATCTCTTCTACCAACGTCATGCTTCAGTTATTCAGAAAGGTTTAGGGCTTACAAAGGGAAGTAATTTACTAGAACAAGAAACAGAAATTCTACCTAACTACAGCTAATCCTACTGGTTGGGTCTCTCCCCCACACTTAATCAATATACTCATGCAACACAAAATTTCATATCAATTCCAAGTAAGGCACATAAATATATTGAAACTGCAGGAAGAGAAACAACCTAGGCTCACGGTGGGTCCTGTAGCTCGAGATGGACATCCGGTTGGTGTCCAAGCTCCATCTCAGCAGCTTGGCTCCTGGGTAGCTCCATGTCCACTCCCATACTCGAAGGCTCTCCTGTAAAATCATCAGCAAGAAAACTTTCTCCAAAGAGATTATCAGAAGAAGGATGTAGAGTTTGTTCAAAATCAGTGCGTGCATCATCAACAACTACATCAAGCATATTTACTCCAAGAAGGGAATAATCCTCATGGGAGTGTTTCATTGCTTCATACATGTTGAAGCTTATATGTTGGTCTCCAACCTCCATGGTGATCTTACCTTCCTTCATGTTTATCATTGTGCTTGCTGTCCGGAGGAAGGGTCGTCTGAGAATTAAAGAAGTATCCTACACAACTTTAGTAGACATGTCAAGCACATAAAAATCAGCAGGAAATACTAAACCTTTTACCTGGACCAAGATGTCCTCAATTATTCCTACAGGATGCCTGAAAGATCTATCAGCCAATTATAAAACTCCCGAGGTAGGTTTTAGACTTTTTACTCCTAAGGCTTCGTAGACAGATTTGGGCATCACGTTTATAGTTGCCCCTAGATCCAACAATGCTCTTCCAATTGTCACTTTGCTTATGATGCAGAGAATGGTGAAAGATCCCGGGTCTTGACACTTGACCGGGATTTGAGGTTTAAATAATACAGACACATTGGAGCTCACTTGCACTCTTGCATTTGGCCTGAACTTCTTCTTGTTGGTGCACAAATCCTTTAAGTATTTAGCATAAGCCAACACTCTCTTCACTAAGTCCAGTAAGGGGACATTTATTTCCACCTTTCCAAATAAATCTATAATATCCTTCTTATGCTTGAGCTCATTCATCTTGTTGCTCATCAGATAAGAATTTGGAAACGGTAGGTCTCTCAGATTGACTTCTTTACTTGTGCCTTCATTTTCTCTTGACTTTTCCTTCTCAGATTTTTCTACGGACTTCTTCTCCTTCAGAAGATTGTCCTCTCTAACACTTTCAGATCTGATTTTCTTCTCCTTAAATTGAGGTGCTACTTCTACCTCAATGTCCTCGGTGCATTCTTCTTTTGAAATGTCGAATTTCACCTGCTTACCACTTCGCAAAGCTATAGAATTTAAACTCTTCGGATTTATCACAGTGTTCGAAGGGATTGTTCCACTGCTCCTTGCTTGATTCTCACTCAAATTGTTGGACAACTGAGTGACATATGTGTTCAGGTTTTCTGCCTTGGTTTCCCATTGCTCTATTCTCTTCTCCAAGGCAGTAAATTGGGCAGCAGTCTTTGAAGAATCCTGTTGAATCAAATTAGCAATAGCATTGAATTGATTGGCATTCGAATTATTCTCTTCCTTTATCAGGGTCATCATGATATGCAACAACTGATTCGTGTCCTCTTTTGGTTGTTGCACCGTCAAAGCATGTTGGTCGGGAAACTGGTTGTTTGACGATCCAGCTCCACTTCCTTGTTGAAATCTGTTTGGTGCTCTTCCTTCTTCATTTCTCCAACTGAATCTTG
>JAOQMR010000002.1:19749179-19767562 GCA_027563865.1 Erythroxylum pelleterianum
AGAAAGTGGTCCCTCCTTCCCTTTACTTAGGGTTTTAACTTTTACGGTTTTACCCAATTTTATAATCAAACATAAAAGCATCTAAAATGATAAAGAAAAAGTAGAGAATAGAGAGTGAAAAAATTAGTACCTGAGTCTTAAGATAAAAACAACCAGGGAAATGGTCAAATGGGAATGGTGCTGGTGTGCTGTATTGCTGCGATCGCCTGCTTGCTCACTGCTGTCGCATGAAAGAAGACAACTAGATTTATTTATTATTATTTTTGTTTTGGTGTGTAGGAGAAGCCATTGGCCTTTTGTATTTGGTGAAGGATATTTAATGATGGGTTATAGATCAAAACAAAAACTTTGGGCCTATTATTATAAATAACATGAACCCAATTTTGTTAAAATAAAAATATAACGGGCCTCTCTTTTATATTATGGATGAAAAAATAAAATTTATGGATTTCTTATATTGTAAATATTATGAATGGATATTTTATATAATTAGACTAAAAAATTAATTTTTATAAATTTACTATATATATATATTCTAAATTTTTTTTAGTTTTGTAGGGGCTATAGCCCTTGCTAACCCCCTGGATCCATCCCTGCTTAGAATCGTATTAACTAGGGGATATGTCAGCTATGGAGAGAGAAATTACAGAAAATATTGCAACAACAAAAGGAGGTAAGGGAGCTTACTAACTCCATCTATTTCCAATTAAGAGAAGTAATCGCGGCTAAAAATTTGCATATGTACTATAGTCTCATATACAAGGTGAATTGGGGATTTATTTAATCCAGCAGAGGGCACAGACCAATCAAAACAGTGAAGTGCCTCAATTAAACCCTCAAAATTAGGGAAAACACAATTTTGAATTAGTAAAACATACATCAATCCATTCCAAGGCAACTCATAGATGGTAGATAAAGAAGTTGAAGAAATTAGAAGTGTGTAATCTATATACCAAATCTAGCTATATTGAAGGAAAGGAACAAGAAAGCACAGAAATCTAAATAAGAACAAGATTTTACTCACATGAAGACATCAGATAATCACTCCTAAACAAACTAGTTAGGCTCCCCTCACCAAAATTGTCAAGGAATAGTTGACACATTGGACTAAGTAAGGATACTTGTCCTTAAATGAAAAACAACAGGTTTAAAGGCGACTACATTAGATGTTTCTTTTGTAAAACCTTTTACACAAAACCCTTGTAAAGCAATTTTATTCCTTAATTGGAAATACAAAATTTTAGTTTTCCAAAAAAAAAAAGTTACCCTACATGATCAAAATTGGTGATATAGGCTAATTTTAAGCAAATTTAGGGTCATTTAAACAAAAGATAAACTTTAGGTGTTAAATGCTCCTGTGGGTAAGTTTGAGTCGACTTTTTTGTTAAATATTTTTATAAATTTCAATAAAAATAATAATACGTAAATATGATAAATAAATAAAATAAAAAATTTTATGACTTTTAGAGTTGCCAAATTATCGGGATCCAAGTTAGGCTTAAAACTTTTTTGATAGGTCCAAATCTGGCCAAAACCTTAGTTAGACTCCAAGCAACATAAAAAACTCCGAATCTAAGTAAAAAATCAAGGTTGATTAAGAATCAACCCAAAAAATAGAAGTCAAGACAAAAACAAACCTGGTCCCAAAAATATTCAATATAAGGTCTTAAATTATCAGTTGTTAGAATTACCAGATAAGCAACTCTTTTAAGATTAAATTGAGGGGGCATTATGTTGATTACTTTAAAATTTTCAAGAAAATAAGATTATAAGTTTGAAAGTTTTAGACATTGGATTCAAGATTGTCGAGGCTATACCTTACGTGGACTCACTTCTACAACCCCACAACTAAGTCATTTGGTAGCAACTAATTTCGTCACATGGTTCAAAAGAAAGTAAAATAAAACTTGGAATAGAGAGAGCACAAAAGTGTTTAAGGTTAGGACTTTGATACATTTAGTTATTGCATTTAAAATATTGTAATGAATTTCAGATTATTTTTATACGAGCTTCACTATCTGTAAGACTTAAGTCGATTTGGATAAAGTTTAACATATTGTACCGAATGCAGTAACACTATGAATTATTTCACTTAGTTTATTTAGTTGCGTACAAAATTGAATTATAATACATCACATTAAAATATGTACTTTAGCAATATGAGCACTCCACATTAACCCATTTTGTCATCCCATTACACGTCCTCTTCAATCAGATTGCATGTGCATCTTCAGTTCTATTCATCCTAAATATCAACTTTCAACGTGGAGACCACCTCTTTTAAGTGAAAATAATCGTTTTCTACACATCGAAAAATTTGAACTCGAATGCAAAAAGTATCAAAGTCTCCCTCAATAAAGTTAAAATATCCAACCTTAAAAGTAAAATTGATCTTGCAGTCACGCTGGAAAGATCGAGTACACTGTTGTGTCAGTGATATGCTATCTGAAATTAGCTAACCGAGAAGCAGTAACGACACCCAACCATGACAATTCAACCTTCAATTGAACTGCAATGGCATAATAGAGCTCAAGTTAGCAATTTTTAGGCACAGAGGTATTTAAAACCTTGGAAAACCAGTGACTCATTTTCACTTGGTTCCTAAAATAAGACAAGATCCAAACAACCATGCAAGAAATTACAATTTGAATCAAGAATCCAACAGAAATTTCAAATGTAATATTTGACAGCAGGCTTTAAAATTAGGGATGTTAATTTTTGCCGGGCCCGGTATGACCGGGGCAATGCGTCGAGCACGGACCAGCCAGGCCAAGACCATGGCCCGACCGTTTGGGTTGGGCCGGGATAGGTCGGGCCATGAACTACCTAGCATGTGGTCGGGCCAAGCACGGGCCGCTCATTGACATTCCTATTTAAAATGTTTTCAATTTTGCTATTAAAGTAGATGAGTGACACAGATAACCTATTAACTGATATGCACAAAGGTACCTGGGATTGTGTACATGAATGGTGGAGTGGCTGTCTACAAAACTTGAGGTCCTGTCACTGGTGCTGGTAAAAATGAGGCGCAACATCTGTCAGCCAAGACGGATCGATAGTCATGACATTACGCATATACTGCCTGTCTGTTGAGACAATTGAGTGGTAGATAACCCACTTCGGATTAACTCTGATAAAGAAGAGAAAAGATTGTCAGACATAAAAGAGTATCTGCATATCAGTCAAGCCAACAAAACAGATTCTCAGAATACTTGAGCTAAAATTGGAAGTCCAGTTTACTTACCTAAATAATACAGAAGATGGATGAATGTGGACTTCTTGAGAACCTCTAATGGTCTTGTACATGCCATTATGACTATAAACCTAATGACATGACAAAAATTACAATTGCATCAGCAAATTAGTGAGTGGGAAAACTTTGGGCACTATTGCTTCAAATAGTTGAAGGCTCGTCTAAAGGGGAAGAGAAAATTGTCCAGGATACAGAGTGAGAATTCCCATCATGACAATACTCACATCTAAACGACAACCATTTGCAAAAAATCCAGCAGTAACAGCCTTTCTTACTACCTGCAAAGAGATTAGAAAGGACAAAGTGGTGCAGGAGAAAAAGTGGTGAAGAAGGAAGAAGAAGAAGAAGAAGAAGAAGAAGAAGAAGAAGGACAAAAACAATCAGCATTAGCAACTCAGTGTATGATTCATTCAGTTAACTATGTAAAAGTAATCTGCATAAAAGGTTCATAAGGTACAATCAATGACTAATGAGCAGCTCAGAAAACAAAATCCATGTCAGAACATTTTTCATTTTGCTAGTGCTGCAAATCATCATTTTAATACTCCTGCATCCCTTCACCTGCATTAGTGCTCAGCGTTGTAAAAAAAGATGCATGCTAAAATTAATCAATAATGAAATATCAGGCCCACTATCAAAAGTCTCATTTCTGTTAAACTGTAACTTAAGACTAAACTACAATCTACTATTATATAAATTCTTAATTTGCACAAGTAGAAGAACCTATGATTCAATGATACAATTGACAATTGAAGATGGCAAAAGAATACAAGACCTACTTTGCTATGGATAATCTTACTAGTTTTTTCCCCTTCCCCTCTAATATTGGAAACTCTTACCTCGGTATCTCTTTCACAAGACTTCAATGTTATGCCTAATCTGAGTGCTATTCTTCTTAGTTGTTCTCTAATTTCAACAGCTTTCTTCTGCAAAACAAGTAAACTGGAATGAGTGTCTTGTGAAATGAATGTCGTAGTTAAAAGATCTTATTCAAATTTGAGGTGGTTTACAGCTATGAAAATTTGATTACGCACCATGGCATGATAATTCACAAAGTTCCTATGACACCATTGTGAAGATTTACCAGATTCAAGAAAACCTTGGTAAACATTAAGGAATGTGACATGATCTCCCTGAACAAGATCAAGAAATTAAACCCGTATACAAAAGGATAATGACAGAGGAACATACATTCTCTTTCTGATAAATAAATAAATAAAGCCATCATACATCAAGTATACGGAGCAAACTGTAAGATAATTTTAGAGGGGATCATGAAAGATAAATTTCAAGAATAATAATGATCTTTCTGCTTCACATGAACTTGCTTACGCGCCAAGCAAAGAAATTTATAGAATGGTATGCTGTCCTCCATTAAATAGAAAATGGGAAAAAATATGAAGAATTGACAGCTCCAGAGCAGATGAAGCAAAAGATGCCCACTTTTCCTTAGTTGTTGAAAAGGCTGTCCAAAAGCATTATATAAGGCATAAACAGTAAACCTTACAAGAATACCAGACATAGAGACAACAACTAGGATCTTGGTAAAATGAAATGGTTGAATAATTGAAAAATGAGATCAGTCAGGAATACACATAGAAAGCTGTAGCTAAGAAGTAAGATGATGAGTTTTGTAAAATCTTATTCAATAAAAAGTGCAGTTGGACTCCCTGTACGACTAAAAATTGTCTAAACAATGGTCCAATATCTAATCGATAAATAGAGACATTTTTAATGTGATCTCCCAAATTTTATCGAGCAAGTCCAGTACCTCTGCTGCCGCAAATCTCATCTTGGCTTCATCTAGCTCCTTATATGCTCCTCTACTAGAAACCCAAATGGACTGCAAAAGGATATTTCAGTTATTAATTCTATCACTAAGGAGTACCCCATACATTCCATTTTAATCACCAAACTGGAGGCAAAAGGCATTTAATCAAAGTGAAAAAGGATACCTGAAGGGAGAGAATAGCAGCAATTGTGATGATTTCCTCAGAACAACCAAGTTGGCTTGAAGATAATATCATTTTCGAGATCATTGGCTCCTGTGAAAAATCTAATTTTAGAAATCGACTCAGATTCTCATTAGAAAATATCAAGTTGTATAACTTTTTAGGTAAGTCCATTTCTTAATATCCCAAAGATTGTGGTCAAGTACTGACTTGTCCACTATACAAATTCTTACTCCCACGGCTGCTCTTTGAGTTTTTTCTCCGGGGGAGGGTGCAGACAAGATGGAGGGCAAGAAAATAGTCCGAAAGAGATGCTAATTTATGATGTTAAACTGCCTGGGATTCCCTACTTACTGTCCTACTTATGCATGCAATCAAAGCAGTCACTCATTAGAACACATGCGTCAGAAAAAAAAAGAAATAGAAAATAATCTTAAGATCCTCAACAAGGAACAGTGTGCAACCGCATCAACAAAAATAGGCAACATCAAGAAGGCCAAATCAAATACTCAGCAAGTAGCATACCAATGGAATTTCTGCAACTTGAAAACCAACTGGTGATGTAAGTTTAGCATCATCATCAAGGACCCCTAGTGAATAAAGAACTTCAAGTGCCCGAATCATTGTTTCTGGAGCTGGAGAGGCTAGCCAGTCAAAGCCCAAGATATTGTCTATGCCCAAGGCTTTTATCTGAGATTCAGAGACCAGATATTATGTAAAACTCTAAAAGCAACAAAGCTATAATGTATTCCCTGAAGTCATAGATTCCAACTAAACGGTCTTGTTCTTTTAATAAAGTTTGGCAACTAGAAAGGTTAGAAATGCAGACCTGAATGACACAGGAAACAAGATTTGATCTTTGAATTTCTGGTATTCCCTCCGCAGACATTTCGTTAATAAAATGCTCTTCTGTATATAATCTGGTTGTAGGGATCAAAATGTTTCACGTTATTTATAGAATGGCTACCTTGCAACAATCAATTTTCAGGAGACAACAATGAGCACTCAACTCTTGTTGACCACCCATCAAAATCAATTCCACAAGTTCAAGAGGGATGTTTGTAATTTGTCAAAAGCAACAACCAGAATGCATGAAGAAACCATTCCAGGATAACTTTTCATGAAGATGATGAAAATCCATGAGATAACTTGAGCATATCCGGTAGGCTACTAGGCTCACATAGCTGGTCATAGGACATGCAGAGAATGAAATTTTTTCAAGAAGTTGATATTAGGGGTTAGGTCTCATCCTAAATGCAGGCAGCTAAGAGGAGATTAATGTATTACAAAATTGTAGAAGTAACCTTTGTTAAACCCACAAAGAATTGCCTTTTTGGACAACTTAACTTTCACTAGGTTAGTCAGTATGCATTACAATTACAATTGAACTGCACACGGCTATTGCAATTCCATCATTCCCCTATTGATTTAGTAGTCTACCTTTATGAGTTTAGTGCCCTAAAATTTCTCATATAGGTCACTCCATAAAAAGAAGTCTACTAAGTTTTTATATTGAGTACCTATCGGTGGTATTCTATGAGTCATGTCTAATGTGCATTTGGATTGTATACAAAGGCCTCCATTTTTTTTATTCCATTTCGGGTTTCTGTGATGACCAACTAGTCAAGACCAGAATTGAAAGAAGAGTTTTAAAGCTGGTATAAGGTAAAAATAAGACCCTGATAATGACTTGCAATTTACAAGTTTGATGGTACCTGACATAATTCTGAAAACAAAATCAATGTCAATTCACCTACACTCCTTGGCGGTTAAAATAAAACAAGAAAAATGACTATCATGGTCCTATGGAGAAGTGTTCTAATGCTTAGCTTCTTGCTCTAGAATTTATGGAAGCTCCTTCTTAGTATACCAAAACAAATAAGAGCAATGAGAAACTATTATGCAAAACATCATTTTGCAGTTAGAAACCTGTAACACTTTCCTGGTCGGACTCTTCCAGCCCTACCAGCCCTTTGTCTTGCAGATGCCTTCGATATCGGTGCCACTACCAGGTTTTCAATATCTGATATCTATACCCACCATAAATAAAATCAGAAGACTGACTAATTAAGAGAAGAAGAAACATCTCAGCTCACTACAATTACCAGCCAGAAGCAAAGCTCTCACTAATAAATGAAGCAGCAAAACCAAGACATTAAAGAGGCCCGGTTAGTTACAAAAAGTTTGGAACCATTAGATTGGCTCCACTCCTGATTCCCAAAACTTGTGCAGATTTAATGGCTTATACAACAGAAGGAAACTTTTGAAAAGAAACGATTAAAGAGAAAAGGATAAGAAAAAAAAGAGAAGGTTGAAGGCAACACCTAAATAGTGATTACAAACTATACAATTTTGATTTAGTCCACGTTGAACTCAAAAATAAATAAATAAACATCTAGATAAGCACCACAAGTCTAGTTCTTCAGCATAAATATTTCTGTAGACGAACAAGAACATGCAGATACACACCATAACATTTAACTGTATGTGAAATACAAAAATTGAAACTTAGTTTTAGCTACGAGAAAACTCATAATACATTGCAGATGTTTATTACCAAGTTCAAAGGTCCAATTATAGAAATAAAAGAAAATCTCAAATTCAACAAGCCAGTCAGCACTAGCAATAGAAAAACTTAAGCCCAGCTCAAAAAAAATTTGGGATCGAATCAAGTTTTGTAACTTCATTTGGGCACCAAAATATCCCGATATATATATAGAGACATAAATATAGTTTCAGACGAAAGGGCCCAAAACAGTCTCAGGCTTTTGAGATATGCTCAAAGTGTGAGCAGTCTCTGGATCGCACCTGCTTATCCAATTCCTATCGGGCTCCAGACCACAAATTTTTTAAACAGGCCTTAAGGTGGCCTGGCCATTGCCTTCCCTAACCAGCACTTTATCACTATTTTAAACCTAAATGAATAGTATCAAAAATACCGGATTGTAGAATCGCTGCTTTGAAAACCCACTATCCACAACATAGACAATACCCTGCAGAATTCAGTGGACCAACAATGCTAAAGCAGCGTAAGAAAGGAAATAAGTTTATGAGGATTTTTCAGATTACTGTTTAAACATACATATATTACCTCCAAGGTCAATGAAGTTTCAGCTATGTTGGTTGATATTATTACTTTTCTCTTCCCTCTAGGAGTGGGAGAAAACACAAGATCCTGTAGAGAAAGTAGCAGGGCATGGAGAACACGAGACACCGGAATACTAAGTCTACAATATATCCTGCTAACACAGTAAGAAACCACACGACACATGACAAACCTGTTCAACACGCGGGAGGCCAGAGTACAAAGGAAAAACAATCAGTCCTGAGATTGGTAATTTGTCAGTGTTGTCCTTGGATAACATCAAGAAGAAACTCAAGTAGTCAATAAGGCATCCTCATACATGCAGAATATCAGTGGATTGGTAATTCTGATCATTTTACATAATTGAATCACATAGAGCAAAAGCAAAAAGACAGAAGCTTATGATCACACACATTTCATATTATTACAAACATCTATCTTCGTTGTTTACATACATAATACTACAAATGATTTAACACCAAATATTTAAAAGAAAACATGTGTTAGGTTCATATAAAGACACAGGTGCAACTAAAAACTTGGACAATCCATAATACTTGAAGAAGTAACTAAAATAAGATCAATAAACCAATCATGCTAACAGCTGAATTCAAATTAATGCCTTTGTACCAGAAGATTTGTTCCCATTTGCTTGAGCCTCCTCAGTAAGTAAACGAACTGCAACACCGATATCATCTTCACCAGTGAGAAATACCAGAATATCACCCGCTGGCTCCTAAATTATTATACAAAAGTTATCAGTAAAGCATATTGTTTCCGTAGAAGGAAAAACATATTGCTACATCAAGGTTTTCAATTGCAGACTAGGGGTAATATTCCAGTTACAGCTAATTGCAACAATTGCGGATGATGCGGGTGCAATTGCAGCCAATTCTCTGTGACGGTGCGGACAGCAACCGGAATAATGTGGTAACAAATTGCAATTTAAAATCACGCTGCACTAATACTAGAAGAAATTTTAACAAATATCAAAGGACGTATTTTTTCAAAAGCCGGACCAAAAAAATAGAATATTCCATTTTGTTTAATAGATATTGTTGATTGAAAGCAGACAGGAGCTATAAGTATAAAGTTGGGAAATTAAAATATCTTGCTTATAATTCTTGCAGACACTTAACCCAGAAGCACTTTAATACTCAAATAAGAGCCATAGTGGAATTACAAACGTGATATGTTTTCCCAACATAAAGATATATACTTTTCAACTGATTAACAACTTGTGCCTGTTGAGTATTCCAGTCAACATAACAGCAATTGTATTTTAGTGGATGACTGGAAGGTAGGTAACTTCAAAATTTTAATATTGAGTTCACTTTGACCTTTCACTAGACATTTAAATACTATTGACTAATATAGCAGAATGCATGACTCATAATTACCATCTGATCCAGCTAATGTGCTTAGCTATACATTGGCACAAACATCGAATTCTTAGACAACTACTTAACCTTCAACTATATGCATGCATCTGAGGTTTAGTATGCCGGTTCATGTGATTTTTAACATTTCATATTACAATTATAAGCTATCCCTGATATACTCCAAAGAAATATTCAGCATTTTAACATTTTGTGCCTATCAAATGCTTCGCTTTGATTTTATACGCACGAGTATTGATGTCTTCAAAGTTGAGAGACGATGAAAGCACGGATATGGGACTAGTTTTGAAATTGTCCCATACTAAAGTTCATTTGAGATTTTGGTAGATCCTTAAAAGACTTCTGTGAAGTTTATCTATATATTTGAGGTTGCACCGGTTTCTAGTCATCTGCTTTTGTATTGACTTCCTGTTTAGGTTTCAAGTGTTTACACAAAAGAGAACTTTGAAAGAGGTTAGATATTGTTTATCCATGTATCATGTCCACATTTATGCATATTTGAGGTTGCACCGGTTTCTAGTCATCTGCTTTTGTATTGACTACCTGTTTAGGTTTCAAGTGTTTACACAAAAGAGAACTTTGAAAGAGGATAGATATTGTTTATCCATGTATCATGTCCGCATTTATGCATATTTGAGGTTCCACCGGTTTCTAGTCATCTGCTTTTGTATTGACTTCCTGTTTAGGTTTCAAGTGTTTACACAAAAGAGAACTTTGAAAGAGGTTAGATATTGTTTATCTATGTATCATGTCCGCATTTATGCACTAGAAGTGTATTTTGGTGGATGTTGAGTATCTTGAGTTACAAAGAGCTTTCCATCTCTAAACAAAAAACAAAGGAAATTCTCAGAAAGCAAAAGTAAAAGCTTCGGCATCATTTAAGCAAGAATACCTGATCATTTATTGCCAATACTGTTGAAACAGCTGCTTGAACATAGTCTGCAACAGCCTCCACAACATAATGAATCTGCACATTAAATCCTCTACCCTGAAAGGGATACAAATACAATAAAATCTTGGTCAGGTCAGATCTACTCCAAATATTCAAAAAGCTTATAAACTGAATGGATTTTTCATCAATATCATGATATATACAACTTATTGCTAGTACAAATACCTCAACTGACAGAATTGCAGGCTCCTTACTTGGACCAGATTCAAGTGTTTCCACTCTTTGACGCCCTTTGCTGGTTCAAAACAAACACAATTAAAAGTTGATTAATTCCTGTAATTGCAGTCCTTTATTTTAGCTTCATAGGAAGGGGAGAAAGCATCATACAAATGGAGATAGCGGAAGCAGCATGCAGTAGTCATCACCACTATCATGACATACGTGTGACATGTTGAATGCAACATAACAATAAGTTTGCAACAGTTTCACAGAAATTAATCTCCTTATTGCGTCAAATATTAATTTTTTTAGAGTAAGATAGGCACTGGGCTGGGCTGGGCTGGGCCGGGCTTGGGCCAACAAAATACTTAATTGAGCCCAAACTCGACTAGAAACCCGATCGGGCCCAGCCCAAGTTCGATTACTTTCTTTTTCAATCTGAATTTTGGAAAGGATGTTGTTTTCACTTGATACATCCGATTTCGGACAAGGTTCAAGCTTGGGCCGAAAATTTGAAAAACAAATCAAGCCTGGTCTAAAACCAAGTTAGTTTTGGTCGAGCCAATTGACTTCAGGCCAGCAGAGCCAAGCTGCACTCAAGCACAGATGCCATCCCTGGCTTAGAGGTGATAGTTTTGACTAAAGAACAAGACAAACACATTTTCTTAAATTTTGGATGAGTATTGCAATTACTTAAGGGTTGACTGCCAGATCAACAAAATTAAAGATAAGAATTTTCCACTACAAAAATGGATAGCATAGCCAAAATTAAAGTTAAGAATTTTCCACTTCAAAAATGGATAGCATAGCAACAAGTAAGAGTTGTCACTCTTCAAATGCTCACAAAAGTACCGGTCCAGGAAGAAAGCAGCCATAGATTTTGCTTCAATTGTAGCAGATGAGATGATCAAGCGTAGTTCAGGTCGACGCCGCTGGATCTAGAATTCAAGAAACAGTAATGTCCTGATTATGAGTGTATTTAATTACTTCACTAGTACTTATACAATGTTAAAACAGAAAATATAACCTTTTTCAAGAGACCTAGCACTACATCAGTTGAAATGGATCTTTCATGAGCTTCATCCACCATTATGACACTGTAACACCATATGCAGAAAAGAAATTTATATAAATAAACAGTAAACCATTAACATAAGAGATATAGATATATAGATAGATGCTCCTAGCAAGAGATGATCATATTGAAGACTTCTTGCTATGCAATGTAGTCTGCTTTTTATAGTCGATAGTATGTGATATGCATGCATTGATCCACAATATGGATCTATTCCAATAGACATGATCTGCCTCTTATCTTTTTAGGTAGGGGGTGGATGTGATGGAGAGGTTCAAAACGAATTTAATAATGAAAGAAACAAAGGTTAACAAAAGAAAAAGAAAATTTGCAACCTTCTTCTGAAGTTTCAAAGATAGAAAAAAATTGTAAATTTGAAAAACAAGAAGCAATAGGAAAATGGTTGGAATAATAACTTATACCTATACTTGGTCAAAAGTGGATCCTCCATCATTTCTCTAATCAAGACACCGTCAGTAAGAAATTTTATCTTGGTCACATCCTGTACTGCCAACGGAAGAAATTGAGCATTATTCATCAAAGAAGAGGGAAAAAGAAAAAAGATGAAGTGTTCAACATCCATAACAAAGAGTACAAATGTACAATAGGTAAAATTGTAAAGACGCTCTATGGTGAAATTTTATCTTAGTCACATCTGTACTACCAACATAACAAAACTATAAGCATCGATCATCAAAAAGAGGGAAAACGAAAAGAAAAAAAATTCTCCATCCATAAAAAAAGAGCACAAGTATAGATAAAATTGCAAAGATGCTCTATGGTAAAAGATAAAATTGAGAATTGAAGTCAAATGGAAGTGAAGCTCCTAAAGGAACTTAATCAGTCTCACTGAAGTGGTAAGATCCTCAAATCGGATTGTGTAGCCAACATCCTCTCCAAGCCTGACTCCCAACTCCTCAGCCACCCTTGAAGCAACAGCCTGAATGATCATGCCAGCAAATGCTTTTTTAACAAACGCATTATCATCAAGCAGAAGGGTATATGAACAACAGCCAATTCACAAACATAAAATGTTGATAAAATTGACATGTTATCTATGAGCCTAAATTTAATCTTTTGAACAAGAAGAGAAGCCGAAACCATCATTCAAAGGTTAGTTTCATAGAGCAACTTGAAACAAAGGAAGAAGATCAAATTTGAGGAAGATAACATCCAGAAGTACAACAACGTTGCTTGAGAACTCAAAGCAAACAAAAAGCACACTGAGAGACGTGTAATGACTACAGAACCTGGACAGCAAGTCGCCTAGGTTGGGTGCAAGCAATGACACGTCCACCATCGGCCCAACCAGCTTCCTTAAGAAACTGCACAAAAATCAAAGCAAATAGCAGTGGCGTGAGTCTGAGTAGTTTAACATAATATCCAATTCTCCTAAGCTTAACAGAAGGCGTACCTGAGGAATCTGAGTAGTTTTGCCGCTACCAGTCTCGCCGACGATAATAGTAGTGGCGTGAGTCTCCACCAGATACAGAATCGCATTTCTGTACTTGTAAATTGGTAATCTCTGTCTCTGTTTGTCTATGTTCGCATAACCAAACCTGATATATGTATATATGTAAATGCAATCGCAAAAGCTCATGCCAGTTTTTAAATACAGTGAGAGAAATGTGAGAGCAATTAATTACCCGGAGGTAGAGGCCGAAGACAGAGCTGCGGAGACGAATACGACGCCGCCGTCTTCGTCTTCCAGAATGCGCGGCTTATCGGCTCCGGGTTTCCAGAACTGAGCCATGCTCTGCAACACTGGAAGTGGGTTACAATCAATTGACTAATAAATTGAGTATTTTAAGATCGGAAATTAACTTACATTAGATTATTTAATTTTATTCCAGATATTATCTTTAGTCATAAAAAAACTTAGCCCGTTCGATTGCACTTAGCCCGGCCCGATTTTTGCTCTAATTGACCTAATCACAGGCCGAAATTAATCGGCCTGATCAAGTCATAAGTCAAGGTTGGGTTGTACATGAGCCGGCTCCACTTAACTCGTAGCCTAATTAGAATTATAAAGATAACGTTGTTTTAATAAAAAACAACGTTAAGGATGGGCAAAGTCGGGCCACTGATTGCCCTCTCGGCCTGGCCCAATCCAACATATTAACATCCTTAATGACTTTGACTCTTAAAAAACAGGTAAAATTAATTCGAATCATAGTTTAGTTCGAGTTAATCTAAACTACTCATTTTACCGATAGCTAATTTTATTTTTGCTTTATGTTTTAAAATGAAATTATTTTAGTGATAACTTTGTTAAAATTAGATAACAAAATTACATTGTTTTTAGAAATTAAACGAAAATAATGTCATTATAGTCTAAACATTCGAGCCATTCGAATCATACTTAGCATTGAGAGGTCAACTCAAACCTAGCATTTTTACTTCTGTTATATTTGTTTGTATATTTGTAAACAAGTAACTTTTGGCAATAATTAGGATAAAAGAAATGAATAATTTAAGATTCATTTTTATTTTTAAAAATTATAATATATTTAAAAAAACTCCAATTTAATAACACGAAAAAATACATCTTTTATTTTTTTTAAATAACACATATCATGTCATTTTTGTTATAAAATTTGATCCAAACAAAAGATGTGTGTATCCAATTTTACATATCATTACTTATATTAAATAGTATAAAAATTTTAACATATAGTATTAATTCATTTTATTAAGAATTATAATTATTAATTTATATTGTATCAATAATTAATAATTTATTTATTGGTTGTATACGTAAATAAATTAATGTAGATTGAACTTGGACTATACCAGTGTTACAAATTTCTTTCGGTACCGGCCGGTACCAGACGGAAACCGATACCGATACGGGCATAATGGTACCGGTGATGAATTCTGGTCGGTACCGGCTGGTACCACCAGTACCGGAAATTTCGAGACCATTCCGCAAAAAAAGCTCCAGGGACCATTTTGCAAAAAACCAAAACTTAACCCCAAAAAAATTAAATCTCCCCCCCCCCCGACTCTGGACTCTCCATCTCACATCTCTCTTCGTCTTCTCTCCCTCCCGCCCGCATGTCGCGCCGTCGTTCCTTCGCCGTCGCCGCTTTGTCCTTCTCCGCCTCCTCCTCCTCTTCTCTGTCTTGGAGTCGTGGAGTCGCGCTCTGTAGCGCACCCTTACTGTAGGGTACACACCGGGACGCCCACAGGTCATTCCGGTACATATCCTACGATAAGAAAGAATTACGAACAAACACCACTATATTCCACATGGCATCATAATAAGAAACATCAATATAAAATCGCAACTTTTTAAAACCAAACCTTTTTCCATTTTATTTCATAAAAAACAGTAATTTACACAACTATCATTCTGTATCATTTGTCCATAATTTCTAAAAACTAATACAAACTGCTATATAAAAATACATCAGTCCTAACTAGGTCATTCAAAATCCCAGCTGACCGACCTGTGAGCCATAACCTCTCTCGCCAAAATGATTCACACGGCTCGATCAGTCCTTCCGGAGTTAAGGGTCTATTCTCGATCCTGAAAAATATGTTGCAATTTTGGGTGAGTTTGCGAACTCAGTGAGGAACCATCATCGATGGTTCACCCAATTCATGTAGCACTCAAGCAAATCACATATTATTTCACAATAACACATTCAGAAGTACCACATGATTGTATTTAAGCAAAGCACAAATGTATAAGGCATTCTTGTCTTTTACCCATTCAAAATATTCAATCAAATATGGATTCAATGCGTATGTGACACTTTCTCATTTTATTACGGTATTGTGACCGAGTGCCTGAACTGTCCCAATATGGGTGCATTAATCGGTAAGCCTGTGGCTCTGAATCAGTGTGGGCTCGAGGCCCAGTGTGGTGAGCTTTTAGCTCTTGGTGGCTGCTCCAGTCACAACTGTCGTTATCTGATCATGCATTCATGTATGAAATGCATATGTCCCAATTTACACAGTATATATATATCACAATTAATCCATGTGTCACAACTGATCACATTATAAGCAAGCAATTTCCATATCACAAATCATCATATATCATCACATCAGAAGCAAGTAATTCACAGATTCACAACCAGATAACACTTCTATGTCATAACTCCCAATACATCGGACCTTCTGTCCGGAATCCACAGTCATAATTAAACACAAAACCCGCCATTATTCACCACAGTAGACATATATTAATTGAGAGACCCATCTAGGTTACTCACCTATAGCTTCCGAGCTAATGCCGGGAAGTCTCAGCAACGTCGGTGGATCGACGCTCCAAATGTGCCTCTATAACGGTCAAAATATCTAAATATTACCAAATGTACAGTCAGAAATAAGTAATAATGCACATGTAGCAATTAAAATGTGTACAATGCATGTTCATGACAATCCCTGTATCATTTTATAAATCTCATCCCAAAATATTCCCCTAAATTTCATAAATCCATTTACACCAAAATTACTCAATTCAGACCAGAAATGAGGCAGTTATGGCCAACATACTTTCAGACCAAAACTAAACCAAGACTGAACACTACACCTAATTTCAAATCAGAAATTGAAAGCCTTAGAGGCTAAATTGCCGATCAGCTCCTTCAGATAACTTGTAGATCCATGTCTCTAGTTTAATTTGCAACAAGAATCAGATCGATTGGAGCTCTATGGCCCAAGATATCTCCAATTTACTGAAGCATGTTCAGACTTTATCCACCGATCTGCCCACTTTGACCTAATCAATCTGTTTCAAATTAATATCAAAACCGATCAATATGGAATGGAAAGATAGAAAAATGTCTTAGGAATCTAACACTTCGAAAATCAAATCAATCGGATGTCGGACGAAGAAGTTATGACCAAAATGGTGGAGGAAGGTCGGATCAACCGATCGGCCAGCCAGGCGCTCGGGCGATCGCCCAACGCCCTCGCTCGGGTGCTCGACCAAGCGGGCGCGCGGGCGCTCGGCCCTGCCGAGCGGTCCTCGTCTGACCGACATCTGAATGTCTAACACTCATAACTTTTGACTCTGAACTCCAAATTTTGCAAACTTGGTACCGTTGGAAAGATAAAAAACCGATCTACAATTTTCATGAACGACCCAACTACAAAACGGGTCTCTAAAGGGGTCAAAAAGTCACTCAAAGGTGACTAGTCGATCAGCTCCATCTTAAACATCATCAGACTTCCAAACCTTATAACTTTTCACTCCCTTGTCCAAAAATTCTATACTTTATATCACTGTAAAGATAAAAACAAGCTCTACAATTCTCATGAAAGACTTAGAAGCCACTTTCACCTCTAACTAGGTCAAATTCGCCCATGAATGTGGCTACCCTGTTAAGGGTTATTAACGAACAAATTGCCTAGATCAGATCCATTCTTTGAAACTTCATAACTCCCAACTCTTACATCTAAAATTAGCATATTATACCTCATTTTAAAGCTAGGGCATTCCTCTACAACTTTCCATAAGACAACTTGAGCTAATTAGAACCACAACAGTCCATAATTTAGCTTCAATGTACAATCACTACAAAACCTATACTTAACACATTTTCCAGCACCAAGCCTATTAGCATCCAAAAGTCAACAGGTCATAACTCTCAACCTAGACATTGAAAAATTTCATACTTAGTGGCGATAGAAAGATAACAAGGAAATCTTCAACTTTCATTAAGACCAAATTAGCAAATTCAATCCAAATCAACCTAGAAAAATCATCAAAGTTTCAGGTCACAAGGTTCGGATTACTGTTCATACTGCACCTATAATTCACTTTCAAAGCAAAATCCAACACTCTTCTAATCAAAATTGGGCAGCACTTCCTTCACAAGAAATGTAGCCAAATACCTCAATTTTAATTCAAGTCAAACCTCATCATATTTGCTCAACTACATAGAGAGTTATGCTAAAAACATTGAAACATGTACTAAATCAAATTTCTAGCTTTTACACCTAACCCAATTCCTATCACTTCTAAACCATTTCTCACTCAATTTACTTCATATACCTACCATAACTCACTCACATCCTATTCTTGGACATAAATCCACAAATTACAGCACACTCTCCTCCCATCATCCATCACGTTTTACACTAATCTTTAAGCATAATTTCACTTTCAATCATCTTAATATCTCTACTTACAGTCATTAGGTTTTACCTCATCAATTCATCAATCAACCATCAATTAAATAACCAAATTACATACCCACATATATTAACAAAATTCTCATACAATTTGGTGCACAGACATCCTATTTAATGCATTTAACCACAACACAAAACAAAAACACAAGTCTTACCTAATCAAGCTTCCAATTTTCCAAATCTTCTAACTTTTCACCAACTTCTTAACTCTCCTCACCAAACACGACATCATCACTTCATGGCTTAGGTTGAACTTTTGTTTTGTATGTTTAAGACCAATGAAGAGCAAGCCATGGAGAAGGAGATGGAAAAGAGAAGCAAGCAAAAATCAAGAAGAGGAGAGGAAGAAGAAGGCTT
>JAOQMR010000002.1:19787425-19798233 GCA_027563865.1 Erythroxylum pelleterianum
CTTTTGTTTTATTAATAATAAATATTTTCATTACAAAAATGTAACTGAAGAAGATAAAGTTTCATGTAAATACACTTCCTTTCCAGGGCACTATATTTACATAACTCCAACACTTATACCATTTTAGGCCCTCTTCATCTCAATGTAAGGGCGAGTCCACTTTTCTATTATACAATGCCCCATAGAGTACTTTAATAATGTCACTAGGATAACAATTGTTATACCTGAAATCAATGGGAATCATACATCAATCTCATATTCCCATGAACTCCAAATATAAGCTTTAAACATATTCCCGACAATTAAGACTGTTGACAATTCAAACACTCAATCACTTGTCTCGACATCCTTAGCAGTTACATACTATTTGTGTATTCCTACTAGGATGACTAGCGTATATTGTTATCTATGCATCCTCTAGTAATTTCTCCGTTCAGTCATCCTTATTAGGTACACATACTTCTTATTTCTACCACCCATCATCATCCTTTCGATTTCCCTCGAAAATTCACATTCGTTTTCAATTCCTCTAAGGGACTCACAATTCTGAACCCTTGGCTTTTAGGCTTTCTTACTTCTTTCCAGAAAAATTGATCTAAATTTCAATGCAATTAGTACCCCCTTCATTTTTTTCCCCATATGCCACTCAACATTTTGCATTAGATTTGGTAACTTAAATATCTAAATTTGCACTATTTCTTTATAGAATTGTCTATTCGATGTGTTAGATTACACACTATCTTTACTAGTATGGAACTCATTAGTACATTCCTTTCAAACTCAATAATTTTCTCCAAGTTACAAAATTTGTACATTCCATAAATAACTTGGCTAATTTAATATCTCCAAGCCCTCAAAGCAATTCCCATCATAGCAATTCTAAACCACGTATCAAGATGAACTCATGAGACCTTGATTGTCTCTATACCTTAATCTCATTTGATTCTGGACAAAAATTTTCCTTTTGTAACAATTCTCATTCATGGAGACTGTGTCACGGTTCGGACCTTTTTTTCCACAAAAATTCATCACCCATAGTAACATCATTAATAACATCATTCTATCCTCTATGGATTACTATCAACACTTTCATGTATTTCTCCAATTCATATCAGGCTTTTGGGTTATGAGAACTACAACTAAGAATATTCAATAAGCCTTAGTTTGCTTTCTATAATATTCCGCACACATATGTGCCCAATATTCTCACTTGATATAATAATCCCAATAGCAATTATGTACTCACGGTAACAAATTAACTTAACCTTGGGGGCTTTTGCTTATCTCTTTCTCATTCTCGCCTAAAATCATATCTTTTATGCATTGATAGCCTTCTCCTTACTACATGTCATCCATCTCATATAAAGTCGTTCATTTCTATTTCTTTCTCCTATTATTCCTTTCTTTCCCCATTTTGTCTCATCTTCCTATTGTCACTTATTTTATATTTCATATGAAAATACTCGTCCGCTTTAGAGTTGTAGAGGCATAATCATTATAGCATTCTAATCTAAATTCCACAAACATACTCTTATACTGAATCATAAACTCGTATTACAATAATCACACAATCATTCTTTGTCCAAGTTCAACCTTCCAAGGTCATAGGGAAAGTTCAATTTCCTTTAACTTGGCTCATACATTTTAATCTCATAATTTATACTCATATCATTATCTTCCTCAAATGATCTATAACCATACAATCACATTAGGTTCACATCCGAGGATATATCATCACTGTATAATATCAACATCGTATTCCATACTACATTCACCAATATGATTGTGCTAAATCTTTTCCTGTTATACCCAATCATATACAATTTCTCATTTCTAGATATTCACAACCTCCACTTACTCATATTATGACATAACATCACTTTTCCCTTCACAATTTCTATCATCTTATACACTTAACACATGCTAATGCATGTGACTCATACTCATGCGACTCAGACTAGGGATTAGTTGCTACCGTCTGCTATGACATGACTAGAATGCATGCAATTTAACACATATTTCAGAATGCCCATCTAAGATAGTACTTCTGGGCTCTCATAATACATAAATGTAATACCCCACTCCCGCAAGACCCGAACCTGACATCTACGGTGATATCTGAGTCCGTGTCCCGCGAGGGTAGCGTGCTAGAGCACTCGTTCAGTCAGAAATCGGTATACTTTATTTTCTTTTTGAATCACAAAACACAATATACGGAAGTCCATAATCAAATAGGGCATAAGCCCTTTTCAATCATACAATGCAAGTTACAAAAATTCCCATATGTCCATTTGGGCCCTTTCACAATTACAAAACCCTTAAGTCATTTCAAAATACACATTTATACAACAGTTGCAGAATATATGGTTCAATACAAAATTAAAGACATGAAATGCAGATGCGAACTGATCCCGACCCCTATTCTTCACTTGTAAGCTGTAGGTTTACTCTCGTTGGCCTAATGGGGTATTCTTCTGATCCTGGAAAATATTTGCAAATTTTGGGTGAGTTTTGTGAACTCAGTAAGTGACGATCATTTAATTCCATTTAATAAATCAAATTTTCAAGAAAAAGATCGGGGTCCAACAATTCTCCCCCCTTAAAAGAATTTCGTCCTCGAAATTCCTATCTAAATAATCACCAAGTAACTTATTCTTTCAGATCATAGTCAATCTCTTTTCTTATCTAATTGCTCATCATACATATTCTTAACTTACTCACAATTTATCACATTTTGTGTCAAAATCACCAATATCATATCAATCTTTCTTAACATATTTACACAAGTCAATGGTCCAATTCTTAATATGGACCAATCATCATTCAAAATCAACTTTTTCGAACTTCCATACATAGCTATATCTCTATCATTCAACTTATCTTTCAAGTGTCCCCTATTGCATTTCACACATGTATGTCCGAAATCAATTCATCAAAATTCATCACTCAATTCTAACCTTAATCTTCATTTACACATTCTTATAATCAATCATACTTGTCTTATCTAATTTCCTTCTCATACATATTTCTCAATCTCTTCACAATTTCTCAATTCTTGTCTCAAATACCACCCAAAATTATATCAAAATCACTATTTCTTAATATTAATGAACCTTAATGAACCATCTATCATTTGTCTCATCTTGTAAGAATTCATTTCCTCTTTCTTTTTATCTCACAAAAGCATAAGCATAGTCAAAATCAATTTATCCCCAATTCATCAAAAATTTCTAATCTCATATTCATTATCACATTCCTAAAAGCAATCATAATTCTTGTCACCAAAATCAAACAATCACTTAGCACATTCTCACAAATTCAATTTCATCCTATCAAACTCTTATCAATTACTCATACAAATCATTCATACACATACGCCAAAGTAAGATCCTATTACTGGGCTCTGATACCATATCTGTTGGAACCCGTTTTCGGAACCCAACCTCTTAACAAAATAATCGATGCAAAACGAATAACAAATTGGCGACACCCGAATCGAAACACATATCCAAAGCGGAAATGAACGAAGCGAAAACAAATGGAGACAGTCGCATCTGAAAGAACAAAAAGCGAAAGAGAAAACGAAAGAACGGAGAATCGAAAGTGAATCGAATTCAAAACGAATCAACACAAATTTTCGAAACACAAATCGGAACGAATTACAAAGAGCAAATTTTCAAAGATTCCGACATCCGACCTCGAGCACTTTAGAAGAATAGATTAGCGTTGGAAACTCTAAGGCTAAAACCAATCTGAAATAGGTATAAATTTTTCTTTTCTTTTCTTTTTCTTTTTCTTTCTATTTATTTCTTATCAATCTCATACAAATCAAAACCATATAATTTCCCCACTGGGAATTTTATCCTCCAACAACACTCAATGTCTTTTGCCATTATTTTCCATAATCTCAAATTCCTAGATTTCTCTTAATCATGCATATCTTAATCGCATCTTTAATGCTCATACTCATATTCTTATTCTATAAAATCGATTTTATCAAAAATTGGACAGCATAACGACTGTATTTTTAAAAACCAAAACCTATAAAGGGTTTTAAAAACACTTCTAATAATCCACAACCAACAACACAATCCTTATTATCATCGGATCTCCCGTCCGGAAATCCAACACAAGCAAACACAATCCTATACCTAGCACTTCAAAATCTCAATCACAAATCAGTATCCTCGGACCTCCCGTCCGGAACCCTTAAAATGAACACATTCATATCTTAATCACATTCACATTCATATATACTAACCATAATACTTACATAATCCAATTCCATAATCATACACAAACTCAATTCTATGCATAATTTCATGATTTATATCCATCATGAAATGGATCGCTTACAATATCATAATGGCATTCCAAGCCATAAACAAAAACAATACTAAAAGCCTATATATTCAAAACACACAATAACAAAATCGAACAAATGCCTTGACGTTCCTTCACCCGATCTCCTGCTCGAAACCTGGAGATGGGGATGAGAGGGGGTGAGCTTACGCTCGTGGATAACATATTTATAAATGAACAATAAGCAAAAACATTTGGAAAACTCATTTTCAGTTTGAAAGCTTTCACGGTAGGAAAATCATCAAATGTTTGTTTCTCACAAATCCTCGATTTTTCAAATCATTCATAAATGCTTATTCCACAAACTTTTCGAAATCATTCGTACCTAATTTCAAAGATTTCTCGAATTCTTTTTCCACAAATCAAGAACAATTTTAGAAACATGAATGCATCACGAATATAACCAAAATCCATAGCACGTAACACTCAATTATGCACCAATTATAACTATACAAAGATGCAATGCACAAATGAATGGCTTGAGAGTCTCCGTAAAACGAAATGGTTAAACCAAAGTTTATCGTAAATGTAACGAGTCCGATTTCTCAGGATCTCGTGGCCTCAAGCGGGCAGCCGGGAGAAGGCTAGACGTCGACGTGCATGTGACTAACGAAACGGGATTCTCTCTTGCCCAATCACAAACAAGTCTATGCTCAAATCAATTTATCGAATGCTTTCTAGCTTTTCAAATCCATCTTCTCATTCATACAAAATGTCATGACATGAATCTATGGCATAATTCGATCGTAATTCGCAAATCACAATGTCATACAAAATTCACATATCAAAGAATACAACCATTTTCATAAATTTATCAATTCGTTCATAATAATGAATTTCAGAAATTTATCAATTTATCAAATCATTTAAAACAATGAATTTAACCTTTGTAACAATTTTCCAAAATCATTCGGAAACAATAAACTTCGAAAATACTTTCTTTGAAAACATGTCATATTCTTGATTTTTCGAAAACATACATATAGCTTAAAATTCAAAATATAAATATGGTACCCACCTCAATTCCATGCTTGTAGCTTGTCCATAGCTTCAATTCTCCAAAGCCTTTCTTCCTTCTTCCAATTTAAAATTTCCTAAACTAATTTCATCCAAATTCAACATCATAATTAGCATAATCCTCAAAATTAACTTAAGAAATCACCAACTCATCATATTTAAAGCCATATAAATCAAACAATTTCCAAAAACCCCAAATCCCAAAAATTGGGCATAAACCCTAACTCACATTAATTCGAAATTAATCATCAATCATAGCATAATCTTTTCAATTAACCTTAGAAATCTCAAATCCATAACCTTTCCAAGCTATCTAAACCAATAAACTCATCAAAAGATTCAAAATCAAAACTTTCTCTCTCTTACCTTTTTCTCCTCCATTTTTGTATTTATTGGACTCCATAGGAAGCTATCATCTTCTTGCTTCCTTTCCCCCTTGAAAGGCATCGAAAACCCTCTTAGGAACCCATAAAAATGAAACCCCTAGCTGCTGTCTCTTCTTCTTTCTTTTTCTCCACCGACAGCTTCTCTCCTCTTCTTCTCTCTTCTTATTTCGTGAACTTCTCTTCTTTCTTTTTCAAGTCACGATTCTGCTTCTTTTAAACAGCCAAACCATATGCCATGTCATTAAATGAATGAGAAATGACCATAAAACCCCTCCATATAAACCTTAAAACTTAACCCTTTAAGTGTTCTTCCAATTTTGCCCTTAAAAACTAACACATTGACTCCAAATTTCGATCAGGTAAATGAGGCAAATTGCCAAAACTTCCTTCTAAAATAATGTTCTACTCGGTCTAATCTTTCCAACGGCACCAAAAGCGCTCAAATCAGATCATAAACGAAGAAGTTATGGCCAAAACACTTTCAGTCCAAAACAGGATCGAGACTACACACTACACCGAAATGCAATCCAGAATTTGAAAGTCTTAGAGGCTGAATCGTGATCGGACATCTCACCAAAGTTGTAGCCCCATGTCTCTAGTTTAATTTGCAACAAGAATCAGATCGATCAGAGCTCTATAGCTCCAGATATCACCAAAATACCTATCGTTGTTCAGACTTATTCAACTGATCATCCCACTTTGAATCGATCGATCTCTCTCAATTTAAATCCAAAACCAATCAATCTAGTATGGAAAGATACAAAAATGTCTTAGGAATCCAACGGCTCAAAAATCAGGTCGATCGGAGGTCGGACGAAGAAGTTATGCTCAAAAGAGTGGAGGGAGGTTGGTCAGGCGAAAAAGTCGCTCGGCAACCGACCGATCGCCCAGCCAGGCGATCGATCGGCCAACCAATCGTTCGCCCAGGCCAGCGCGCGCGGGTGCTCGGCCAGCGCCCGGTCGCTCAGGCACCTGGGCGCTCGGCCGCCTGATCTGACATCTGAACTTTAAACCTTCATAACTTTTGACACCGAACTCCAAATTTGACAAACTTGGTGTCTACGGAAAAGAAAAAAGACCAATCTACAATTTTTAAGAAGAACTTAACAACAAATTTGGTCTATAAAGGGGTCAAAAATGCCCTCAAAAGTGACTGGTCGATCGACTTCACACTAATCAGCATTAGAACTTCCAAAAATCATAACTTCCTACTCCCTTGTCCAAATATTTCGTGCTTTATATCACCGGAAAGATAAAAACAAGCTCTACAATATTCATAAAGAACTCCAAAGAAACTTTGGTTCTGCCAGATTTTATTGGGGCTAGATGTTGTCGTTCGGACCCATGATTCTGAATAACTTCGGCCTGAGATCACCTGCAAAACAATAAAGGCACACCGGAGATTGATTCTCGGTAAGCCCCTCCAACGCTCAAGTTAGTCTTTTGGTGATGGTTGTGATGATTGTAAACACTGTGAAATAGGGTTTCTTGTATCGTACTTGAATTATGGAGAAATAGTACCTTATATACCTGGTATCACTAGGTTTAGGTCTTTACGTGAGTCTTTACGTTTGCATGGGAGATTATCTCCTACGACTGGGCCGTCGATATCTGGGCCCAGGACTGGGCCTTGTATAGCCGGCCCGGTCGACCCAACCATAAGCCCCCTATTGCTCGAGTCTGACGGAAGAGAAAAGTCAAAGGAGTATATAAGGATTATGCTGCATGTCTATACAACGGCTCACTATAAGGTCGGTCGGTCGGAGGTCGATGCCCTATGTGCTATATCTCTTGTTATGATCGGGGGCCAAACGTGCATTCATGCCTAGTGAGCGATTGTTTGGTCTGAGACAGGACGATCGGCTATCTTGTGCTAGAGTTGGGTGATCGCTCGATTCGGGCTTAGAACAGGGCGGTCGATTGGATATTGATGTCTAGTCGTAACACTAGACCTAGTTATGACTTGACGATGAGTATCTTTTGGGCACCATTCAGAATTTGAAAAGGTGCGTCCTCTCTATTGTCGTGCAGCTGTCATGTGCTGTCACACGCTGTCAGGCATGTCCTCTCGACCGTCACGCCACTTCGGGTCTTTAATGACCCTAATTTACGTCGGTTTAGATCTCGCCACGCGTCTGATGTCGATTGGCACTTCCATTCAATGGATTGCTGTTATAAATATTGGAATCGGCAGACTGTAGACCTTCTTTACCTCGCATCTAATTTTCCAGTTTCTGCTCTCGTTACTCTTCGCTTCCTTGGTTGCGTTCACCGGAGTTCTATTTTCACCGGCGTTCAAATCCCAAATCTCACTCACTAGCTTAGGTACGTCCTCTTTCCACTCCTAATCCTATCAATTTTTATTTTGTCATAATGTCATTCACTAGCCCTAGAGACGAACTTAGACTTAGGGTCGAAACCAGTTCCCCCTCTCCATCTGTCGAAAGGGCTTCGGAAAGTGTTGGTGTTGGACCGCTAGAGGTAACGGCGAAAATGGTGGAAATGCCGGAGGCCAGCGGGAATGAGGTACCGGAAGCAGGGATTACTAAGGAAATGGGGATTAGTACTTGGAGAGATAAGCAAGTCGTTGAAAAGCCTCCGGCTGACCCGTCGACGATGACCGAGAGGGAATTATCCCGATTGGTCATTAAGAACAATATCCCCGTGTCCTGGGGAACCAGATTGGCCGGCAAGGATGAACGGATTCATAGTAGTGCGAATGGCTACCTCGCTGTTTCAGATAGCTTTTTCTTGATCGGGGGTATGAAACTGTCATATGCCCCGATTGTCGACGATATATGCAACATCTATGCCTTGAGGCCGAGCCAGATTCTCCTGAATGGTTGGAGGTTTATTAACGGCCTGGTCTTGCTGTGCCATCAGTTCGGATGTCCGCCTTCGATCGGCATCCTGCGCCATTTCCTGCGGATGAATCAAAGCTCGAGTGCTGGCACCGGAGTCCCTCACTTCTAGTACAGAGATGCCCGTTATCGTCCTACTAGTACCGCTTCTAAAGTCCAATCTTGGCGGATGAAGTATTTCTTTGTGAGGCCCTTAGGATCGGCCTTTGAATCCCAATCGTGGAGGTATCCCTTTACCGAGCGGTGGAACAACCTCTCGGGTTTAACCCTTAGCAGAGAGGAATGGGAGGTGGTCTACCGTATTAAGGCGCTCGATCGATATGACTTTACTCGCCTCATTCAGGGATATCGCGGGGGGGCCTCGGCTGATTCCTTTTTGCTTGACCCCCCGCCCCGAATTAGCGGGCTAGGGGAAGAAACTGCCCCTTCTGGTTGACCCCTCGTAGTTTAATTATTTTCATGTTTGTAAATGCTGATTTCATTTTCTAACTAGTTTCCATATTCGTGCAGCCATGGTAAGAGTCAATGACTTTGCCGGGTCCTCTAGTGCTTCCAAAGGTCAACGCAGAGCTGCTAAGCCATCAAGATAGACAAAGGAACAAAGCAAAGAGGGGGAGATTAGCTTGGAGATTGCTCAATCGACCGTTCCTGAGCCACCAATGGCACTTGCTTTGGTGGCAGTCCCCGAGCCACCAAAGGTGACGATCCGATCGACAGGCGTAGAGGAGGAGGTTAAGGAGATGGAACCTCCTCTTAAAAGGAAGAAAACCACCCAGGAGAAGGGAAAAGAGAAGGAGAAAGGGGAAGAATGTATGGCCCGGTCGGATAAGGGCAAGAGGAAGGAGCGAGCGCCGAGTGTCGATAAGTGGGGGACTGCAATCAGTCTGGATAAGACTGCGTCGCTTGGGAATTTTGATGTGGCACTTCATATTGCTAAGAACGTTATTCCTCCTATAGATGAGGAACTTATGACTAGGTTGGATAACCCGGAGCTGTCAGTTCATCTCGTCCGTCACTGTGCAAGGGGTCTGGCGTTCGCCTATGCGATGCACTGCCGTGTCGGGGAGCGCAACGCTTTGAAAGCTGAGCTTCAGAAGCTTTCAGGGGTGAAGGAAGAGCTATCAGAGCTGAAGGAGGAGAGAGACGTCGCGCGGGCTCAACTTTCTTCTTTGGAGGAGGAGAAGAAGCTTTGGGAGGAAGAGAGAGACTTTTTGAAGGCTCATCTCGCTTCGAGGGAGGAGGAGAAGAGTCGGGTGATCGCGGCGAAGGATGAGTTGGAGGAAAAGTACCACGCGGTGCAGCTTGACAACGTGGCCTTGAGGGACGAGGTGCGCGCCGCCAATTCTAAGGTAATGGTGGAAAGAGAGCTTCAATCCAAGTTCCTTCAAGATTGCCACGAGGCGGTGCAGGCCAAGACAAGGGTTGAGGATAGGGTGAAGGAATTGCAAAGCTCTATAAAGGGAGAAAGAATCGCTGCGATCAAGCGATGGAAAGAGTGACATTTACAGGAGGAGTGCTATGAGTACGCTTGCGACTTGACTCTTTCCATCCTGAAGAACTGCCACAGTGTTTGCTTTCCTGGCGGGTCGGATCTTCCTTCCTTCGAGGATTTCGCCGAACCAATGATCCCCCCCCCCGGTCTCGGCCTTTATTTGGAGGGAATGAGGGAGATAATCGAGGGGGAACGATATGTGGTTCTAGACGAGGAGCTAGACTTCAGCTCGGATGAGGAGGAAGGGCAGTCTCACAAAAGTGCCTCTCCAGTTTTTTCCGCAGGCTCGAGTCCCGCCTCAGCTGCTCATCCAACCTCCCCTCCTGCCGATCCGGTTGCAGGCGCCTCTCCTCCTAATCCTTCCTCAGTTGTCGTGCTGACCTTTGAAGCAGCGTTGCCGACCCCCGAGGCTACTTCTTCCGAGCTGGCTATTGGTTCTTCCCCTCTTGTCGAGGGATAATTTTTTTTCCTCTTTTGAAGCCCATCTGGTTGGGCTTGTGACCAGAAAATAAAGGATCTTGTTTTTATCCTTCGTTGTCTCACTATCTTTGTGGATGATGCTTTAAACTACTAGTAGCTTTGTATGGAAGGCCTTCTCGGATTGCATGTGACAAATTAGCACGTTCGGTATAAATCGATAGGTCGTTAGGTTTAAAGATATTCGAGCGATCCGAGATTCTGCTCTCGGCA
>JAOQMR010000002.1:19798333-19815082 GCA_027563865.1 Erythroxylum pelleterianum
CACTTTGCACAATGCACAAATGTTCTTTTATGAGAATCAATGAATAGAATGTATGTACAATGCATGTTCAATGACAATTCCGGGGTACTCTAATCGATCATTATAGAAGAACCATTCAGATAACAAAGCCCTCATTAGACTAATTCGGATCAAAAGTCCTTACTAAGGATATTCACAAATTGTCCTATACGGTTCATGTATTTCAATGAATTCTAAACTCCAATTCTAACCAAAATTTGATAACCTTAGAGACAAAATCAAAACTCCAATCTTCATAACAGTTGTAGCCTTATGACTCTAGTTTACACTGAATCAAAGATCATCTTATTTGGATAATCATTGAGTAAGTTATGATCAGAATACCAAAGTGTATACAATCTGTCAAAGAAGGTTGCTCGTCGCAACGAAGAGAAACAGAGAAGTCGCGACGAACTCGAAGACTGGCTACACGTCGCGTCGTACAAAAGAGGCTACGTTGCGACGAACTCCACAGGTCGGCCACACACGTCACGACGTGATAATTAATTATTCGTCACGACGTTTGGTTCAACGCTCATCTTCCCCGATTCTCATTTTCCTTTCTTCTACTTCAAACACCTCTCAAAAGACTCAGTTATACCTAAAACCATTCCTCTAACTCATTCCTAGCTCAAACACTCATATGCAACTCCAAAAATCCAACATTTATACTCAAATCACATGTAAACTAGTCCGGAAGAACACGGACAGACTATGCATTCGATCTCTTTCTCAAAATCTTAACAGAATACTAACAAAACTTCGATTTAGAGTTCAAATAACAACATACTAACAAGCTCTTAGTCTCAATCAGTCATTGACTCCATTCAATACAAAACCGACTTCCTAAGTTTCTCATGCGTGCATTCTGTCAACTTTAAATCCATCCATTTATAACAACAAAACTTAGATTAGTGCAACTTACTTGATCCTCCACAAAAATCAGCAAAGAAACAGATTACTCTAGCAAAATTCCAGCATATCACAACAACGAAGGTCCTACCATATTCACTCGGATCTCAAGCTTCTTCCACCGAGAAGAACATGTAAACATTAAACTCTCTAAATCACCCACAATTGGACAACATACAAGCCTCCCACGTGTCTAACCCTCATTAAGCCATTTGTCTCATTTACTTGCCATGTGTCAATAGCCTACCAATACCATTTGTCCCAATTATGTGTTGCCACATATCACTATATAATTGGCCCAAAAAATCAATATTTTCCCAAAATTCACAAAAATTCCTCAAATACCATAAATAATTCTGAATTGGCATAAACACATTTTAATCACGATTATCAATTCAATTGTACCCGAAAAATGTCATAAATGCATGTACGATCATATAAATGTGCAAAATGTGCATGTTACAAATATGATGCATGAAAAATACAATTTCCTAATTTCTCACAGAATTTTCACAATTCACAATTCTAGCCCTAACATGGGTAACGGGATGCTACAGTTTATGCTTTTGATTTCAATGTGATTATTATTAATATTGACTTATGAAGTTAGTTTAGGTTAACTTGATTTTACTTGTATGTTAATTTGATTAATATGACATGATGATTTAAAGTATGAATGAACAGGTTAAGATTAATAAAGGAAAGGATGGATGTCATGAAGTTAATAATTTATGGTTAGCTTGAGGATAAGCAAAAGCTTAAATGTGGGAATGTTTGATGATGTAACAAAAGGAGAAGAATTCAAATAAAAATGCGACATAAAACAAAGTTACGAAGTAAATTAGAGATACATGGTCGTATCTATGCTTGTGTAAGTCTCAATGCCTTTGTAAAATTGTGAATTCTAGATTTTTTTGAATATACACGGTCTCTCACATGCCCATGTATCAAACCATGTATATCCTAGACTATGAAAGGATATGAGTGGAGGCAAATTGAAAAGAACAAACTTTGGGAGCAGGTTCTAGATGTGGAGAAAATATAGAAGGGACAATATTAATTTAGAGACATGGAGAATGTGAAGAAATTATCAAGAGATCCAATAGATTACAACATCAAACCTTAAACTTTCAAGAACATTCAATAGAAGATAAAGGAAAATTTGAAATTATGATTTCTTTGTTTTCTATTGGTTTTTCTTCCTATTTATCTTTGATTTCGTTTTCTATTATGGGTAACTAAATGCTTTTTGGTGTCTAGGTGTGATGAACCTAGTTGAAATAACAATATTTTTTGATTCTCTTATTTAATGCAATTATTTTGATTGATCTATTCTCAATTATGTGTTTTATATATGTTCTTATAAATCCAGAATATTAGTGCATAATCTGATTTTATATCATAGAGATTGAGAAATCTTGTGTGTGAATAGATTTATCATAATTGAAAGGAGTTGATTGCAAACCTAAAGATAGATCGACATAAATTCTCTAAATTAAGGTCAAACCTAATAGCAAAATTCATAAATCGATAATGCAATCCTAGAATATTTAACTATAAATATTTCAGTTAATAACCCCGTGGATTAGTTGTTAGTAGTCTCGAGAGAGAGCTATCAACATAATATAGGAATTTTTATGGTCCAATAGTTAATAAAATAATTACATGATAAAAGGTTAATTATTTAATGATTTTTAAGAGAATTCATCACCTAGACACTAATATTTGATATTGAGTCTTCCAAGTAATTTCCTTAGTATTCTACGATTACTATTGTTTCATATTTTATTTTTTTATTGTTTTTATTTTTAATTAAAATTGAAATATCCACTTTGTAGGTTAGATAATAAGAGAAAGGTAACTACTAGTAATAATTGTCTTTGTGGGATTGACCAGTACTTGCCTGTGCAACCTATAGTTATACCATACAATTATGGTTAGTTCAAATATTGTCCTTAATCATAGCCAATCATTTAACTCTTTTAACATTCTCTTGCTTTCAATAAATTCTAGAACAACCTTAAGCACCATACCTCTTGCCATATTTTAGGCATTTTAAAAGAAAGAAAAAAGCATTAATACTATTAAGCCCTAGACCCTTACTTGGGTTCGTGCTAAGTAAGGTATTTCGTACATCTAGTTTAGTAAAAGGCCTTAAAAGTATATCAACTTGCTCTTTACTAAGAGACAAAAGATTGACAAATATAATTATATGTATAAAAGGAGATAATTTGGTGGCCTTACTTAAAGCTCCTTAGAAATATTTGAGGGTCAACTCCTTAAAAACCTTTTAAAAAGTGTAGGTTATTCCCTCCTCATCTGGGGGAGAAACTATCATGTATAATTCCTCCTTCATACTGTTATTATATTGTTTGCTTCCTTTTAAGGGTTGCATCTTATGTAAAGCATTTATTTGACTTTCTTTCTTCAATATATTTTTAACCTCCAAATTTTTTTGGAAATTTTCAGTAACAGTGGTAATGTATTGTTTTTCTTTAAACTAATATTTTTTTTCTCATTTCTATCATCATACCAAAATCATTCCTTTATTTAATCTTCTAGTGGAAAATAAATTTTTATGTAAAATCTATGTTCGGTGTATCAAAATTTTGTGAAAATGTGTTTGAGTGTTAAGAATATATAGTTCTTGTCTTTCAAAAAAATCAATGAGAACATATTAATTACGATGACTTTTATAATTTGTATGGTGTCGAATATTTTTAACTCGATTGTCATAAATAATGGTAATCTAATGTTGCAAAAAAAAATTGTTAGGGGGGCGGGGGGTGGAGAGTATATGTTTATAATAATTTAGGGGTATATTTTATACAATATGATGATATTAGAGGTATATTGTAGTGGTATATAGTGTTGCTTGACATATATGTTTTTATTCTTAGAGTCCACAAAGGAAGATAAAGTTATTATGAAATAACAATTTTATTTATAACAAAGAGAAAAGGAATTCATAAGCTTTGAGTATAATAACTAAAATATTCTTTGAGTTAATACAATACACGACTGAGATGATACTAAACATAATGCTAAATATGGCTTGTACAACACATTTATGAACCAATGATACCAAAATAGGAAGCTTAAGAGTTAATTAAGAACATGGGAAAATGATATTGCTCTAGATGACAAGGTCAAGGCTAAATGTGAACAAAGGAACAAAAATGACAAGTTGGATTAAGGATTGTTAATAATTAAAAAAGAGCATGGAATGGAGCTAGATAACAACATTAGGGAAATTTCCCGAACACTGTCATTTGTGTAGCATTTTTTAACAAGTGAGGCCTTTTTGGGACCCCACTTACCAACTAGGATGCATATTTGGTAAGGGGTCCATAAAAAACATTAAAAGAAATTCTATAGTGGATTTTTTAATAAGAATTTGACAAAATTGTCAAGTTTTGGGGTATAAATTTAATATTTTGCAAAATATTATTGTTCATTTTGAATATTTTGAAACGTTGAGGTTAGATTGAATTTTGGTGAAAATGTTAAGGTCCAATTAGATCCTTTTTTCAAATCTTAGTTATCCAGTCAAAACTATTCTAATAATGTAGAAGGAGGAATTAAGGCTAAAAGCTTCAAATGAATGGTATTATTTACCTTAGAAGTTTGATGGGTATTACAAAAGTTGAATTCCAATCAAGTACAAACCTAAATTTGAATAAGACGTGTACTTTTCTCAAAATTGAAAAATTTCTCTATAAAATAAATTATTAAGATAAATGCAATTACTACATAAAAATGTCTTACATACGTTTGCAAGTCTTTAAGGGTTTTTGTTCCTATTAGATATTATTAATTTCATAAAAAGCAAGTATGCCTAGATAATGATAAATAATATAAAATTTTTACCATTAAAATAATTATTAAATTAATATATTGAAATAAAATGAGAATATTTGTCAATCCAGAAATTTGTACATTTATTCTTGGATATATTAACTAATAAAAACATGTTAAGTGCAAATTGGTGATATCAACCATTTAAAATAATAGGTTGTTAAATTCCAAATTTTTTGAAAATAAATATTAATATATTTGTGGAAGATATACTACCTAGATACTTAAATAACAACATTCGAATTTTATGACCAATGTTGAACCTCATTCAAGTTCGATTATGTTTTCAACAATTAAGCTCTTTAAGATTCATTTGAATTTATGTTTTGACTTATTTAATAAATATCTAACCTAAGTTTTAAAAATAAAATAAAATAAGTCTTATCAAATTCAAGCCTTAAAATGTTTTTAAAAGAGTAAAAAATATTTACTTCTTCTCTAGTTTCCCCATTTTAACTAAAATGTTTAAGATTTAAAAATATTGAGAAGTTGCTATAGTTACCTAATGTTTCCTTAAACTCCATCCATTAATTTCCTCCATTAAAAATGTTTTTTTGGAAATTAAAAGGAATAAATTTCTAAAATAGGATAACAAGTTTACACCAATTTTACAAGATGCAATTGATGGAGAGTTCTACTTACAATCAAGCTAAGTATATGTAAGAGATCTAGTTGAAACTGAGTTCATAGATGAATTTAGATTACCTGAGGCAAGATTGGACCATTTGCTTAGGAACAAATTTTGGAAGAGAAATTGAAAGTTCAAAATCATCAACTCTTTTTTATTGATATTGAGGCGTAATTCTCTATGAAGATGATACTTTGGTACTATACATCAAGTTGACCAAATTAATAGTCTAGTGCTTTCTTATTTAATTAATAAAATCTTGAGCCAATTTGCACTTGATTTTATCATTGCTTTAGAATAGTTGTAAGTTTTTTTTCTCTCTGTATCGAGTACATAACACTATTGAATGGTGTTTTGTAAGCTATTATTTCTCCTTAGTTTAGTCTTCCATCTTTGCAAACTATTCAATAAACTCTATTGACTTGTGAAATTTTTCTTCAACTTACGCAATAATTGAATGGTATTCTGTATATGGGCAGAAATGTCATGTAAGAAGAGCTAGTGTTATAGATTTTTTATGGGATTTACAAAGATAGTAAACTTGAGAGAAGCTGAGGAGAAACTTGAGAGAAGCTGAGGAGATTCAGTTTATCCAAAGTGGCTAGTTTTTGTTTAAATACTAACCACATGAAAAACGAGACTTTCTGTTGAGCTTTGTTAAACTATTTTCTAGAGCCATGGTAGAAAAATACTCTTACAAGAGTAACTGAATAATGATCCTAATGTATCCTTACTTTTATTATTAGGTCTATAATCAGGTTTTATAGACTGGATCAAGGTAGATCCTATATAATCATTTAACCATTCATTACCTTTAATTGTTTCTTTTACCTTAAGAGTGTAAAGGGAATAGATGAAGAAGATTAGGCATTAGATTTGTTCTATTAAGAGGGCTTATTTTGCTCTAGTTGTTTGACCATAAAAAAGCAAACTTGTCATTCCCAGTTTTGTAGGATATGTCTTTGTAAATTTGTTCCTTTAGCTTAAGTAGTTGAGTTATAAACTAATAAGTAGTGGATTTACTTCTTACCTCTTGAAAAGTATAGATCCAATTAACTAAAGGATTATTTGCTAATTAGGATTCTTTAAATTCTTCTTATTATTAGCACTTTGATAGAGATAAAGAATGAGTGAGGCCCTAGTCCTTATGCATCCTTTAACATATAGATATTAGATATCTTATTTTGGATAAGGTATTTTTTGGTTCATCAAACTAAAGAAACCATTTCATCATCTTCTTAATTAATGAACTTAATCAAGCGTTTAGATAAAAATATGTGGGAGGAACAAAATATATACATAGATTTGACAATATGATTAATAAGTTGCAACCTATTAGTTTAGGAGAGACATATACCAATGGTAAAATCATTTTTGAATCTTTTCCAAGAGAGGGGTGCAATCCTTGAATACTATCCTTTTGGTATATAGGATAACCATCTTACTAGATGTTTGGCACTAGTTGATACATTTAAGTAGCTCTTCTCCTTATTTATTCATAATTATGAGATCTTTTTAATGCTTTACAAAATTCATAAATTCATCACTATAACTTCTCAAACAATTTTCCCTTTAGCCTCTGAGTAATGTAAGATACTATCATAGTCCATTAGAATTAACCATGGTGAATTTATAAAAATATATATAGACTTGAGTATTCCACACAGAGCATTCTCTTGGAAAGCATGGTTCGAATGATAAATAAAAGTTATCAAGAATTTGAGTTTTTTCTTAAATCAAGGAAGTTGAGAGGTGATTGACTTGATCAAAAGCATCAAGTTGAGAAATATCAACTCATGTTATGTGACAAGGTATGATTATTCTTCTATAGTGGTGGAATTGGCAGTTAGAGATTATCCCCTGTAGGTTCTCCTAAAACTGAAGTTTTTTCATTTATTAAAATTAAATTTTGTCTCTAAAATTTATATAAGGATAATTTTATTTTAAAAAGGAAATTCATGAGTAACTATTTTGTATAGGGCAATTAATGCCCCTCATATTCTAAAAGAGTATGGATCTTAAGAGGGTGGTTGATTCTTATAGTACTTTTCTTTGTTTTTTCCTTTTTGACCTTTTTTTTGTTATCTAGTTTGAAGTCTCCAAATCCATTAATGCTTCCTTTCTGTTTAAGTGGAACCAAACCCCTAGGGCTTTGTTGATCATGATTTATGGAGAGTAATATATTATTAGCATTTAAAGAAAGTAAGATAGGAGCTTATAATGTTGACACTAGAGTGTGGGAAGAGTAACTATGATTGTCATTATTAATGACCTCTAATGTAGGGATAACTGGCTCACCAATCTCAATTATAGCTTGATCCTTACTCAAAGAGTTTATTCTAATCTCCTTCACAACTTTTGTTCCCATAAGTTCCATATAATCTCCTCTTCGAAAGAATCTACTAATTAGTTTCCACTTTTTTCCGTACTAAGCTAAAGAGGGCCTCCACTGGTATGAGACCTTGATTGAGTTTTCATAGAATTTTTTGTTTTCTCTAAGTCTTAAAAGAGGGATGATCTTTGACAACTCCTACTTTGTGTCAACTAGCACACAAAGCTTAATATAGCCTACCCTTTTCATTGAGGTAGTAGTTTCGTCCATTTATAGAGATTTTTCAATGTAACTAGCCAGATAACTCAAGTCCTTTATAGACTAGTATTTTAAGGGGACATGGTGGATATTTGTCTAAAAGGGCACCTACCTTTGCTTTATTATTTCTAGGTTAAATCCAAGTTCCTAGAGTTATAAAAAATCGGCATACTTTTAAAGTGCCAAGGGTTTGCCTCGATGACGTTTTAAGCCTCTAGAATTATGCGAAAGAAAAAAAAAAGAAATTATTATTAAGGAGCGATTCTTTCAGCCCCAAGGTCTTATGTTGATGCATAGCTTAAGTATGGATTGGAGGGAAGGCTAGTTTCTTTCTAAAAAAATCAACTAGTACAGTATTCCATCTGATAACTGCTTTTTGAAACACCTTTAGAGGACCAGCTACTATAAGGCATCCCTCTAAGCTTGATGGAGGACTATAGTGAAGGTTGCCAAAAGAAGAGCCTCCTAACACTTAATTCTTGCTTAGCTTGGATTTTGGTCCAGGGAAAGTATTGACATTCTAAAGCACAATCTAATACTAAAAAAGAATGAAGGAAGGAGAGGGAGAAGCTAAGTTTGAAGAGTCAGAAGCAGGTTGAGACAAGCTAGGTAGGGGAATCGAGGAGTGGAGGGAGGATGAGGAAGAAGAAACATAGAGGGAGGTCTTAATTGGAATATAAGGGAGAGGGGAGCTTGGGGCTCGAGGGGTAAGGTTCGAGAATACTGAAGGGGTAAGAACTAATTTCCACTGGTGAGTAAGCATAAGCTAAAATGGCAAAAAACTAGAATGATAAAGAAAATTTTTAAAAAACAATTCTAAAAAGGTAAGATAAAATGGTGGGAAAGGGCTAAGTAAAAAGGGGATCACTAGAGCTTGGGAAAGCTTTGAGCTGGCCCACAAGCTAGAGATCAAAATTTAAGAAACCTAAAAGCTTCTAAGAGAGAAGAGGCAACATAAGGAAACAAAGTAGGAGGAAGATGGGTGAGAGCAGTGTTATGTCTAGTTTCTGTTGCTTTTAATTGCCTTCATATCTTAATTTTGGTTACAAATCCTTTTGTTTTGATCTAAATGTGAGATAAATTGAGTAGAAATGTGTGAATATTGAATGAATGTTAATTAGATTATTTTGTGAATTTTGGATAAAGGTTGAAGGGAAAGTGATGCAAATTTTTCATAAAAATTAAAAAAAAGTGATGATAAGTGTCACCACCGTGAGTTGTCACCCCCGTGACCCCTGTGACCTATTTGTTTTTTTTAATTCATCAACTTATCACGTGTCATATGCAGGGGTGACGACATAAAAACCTAAACCTAGATAAGGCTACAAATAAAAAGGATAGGAGGGTGGTGGTGACGTCATTTCATCATAAACTCTTCATTCATCATTCTACACAAGCAGACACATTCGGGAAGAGAGGGATAAAGAGAAAAAAGGAAAGACAAGAAGAGAAACAGAGAGAGTCAATAAAGAAGAAAAGCATCAAAGGTTAAGGCAATGGGAGCATTCAATTGTATTGGTGAACATCAACTAGAAGCAGAAGGCAAAAGATAACGCAGAAGGATTGAGAGTTGTAGGAGACTCATTCATACGACAACCTTTATTTACTTACTATATTCCTTATTTGTTGCATTGTTCTTTGTTGTTTACTAGATTTCTTATTCTATTAGCTTAACCAAACCCATACTCTGTAAGTTTTGATAGTTTATCTTGGTTAGTTACTTAGTTTACTGCTTAAATACTTCATTTATACTGATAAAGATGAGATTGAAGTGTTTAATGACGATGAATTTTGTGACATCCGTGATGGGCTGATCTCTTTGCTTGCGAATTAATATAACTATTTAGTCAACTATGCAACATTGAGTTACAGTTTTGTTATCTTATTGCTGTGGTTTATGAGCTGATTGGATGTAATAGTATAACCAAACCTTGCATCATTTTAATAGTAAATGAAGGACCGAGAGGAGAAGTTTGATATGGAACTAGAAACTATAGATACTTAGGTTATGAATTAGAAATATATTAACTTAAGTGATAATTAGTAGTCAGGTTTTCATAATTAATTCTGATAATTAATTTGAGTGGACCAATTTTACCTCTGTGGGAGACGATCCTGAGTCATTACTACAACTACCTCGTATATTTACAAGTTGGACGGCCTAGGTAATTTTTATAACTTTTTGCGCAACAACAAGTAGCGCTTGGTTGAAGTTGTTAAACAAAGCTTTAAGATCAATTCCATATCTTCCCAAAATACAGATGGAAAGGAAAGTAAAAATGATGAAGATCTTAGAGAGCTAAACCAGAAGGCTAAGTAGGTAGAAACATATTGGGAGATTTGGAGTTTTGCGAGGGAGAATAATAGAGAAATGAGATAATCTTTTCTAATAAAATTTTTTTTGAAAGGTATTTTATTAATTTTGAAATTTTGTTTTTCAAAAGTAAATTTTATTAGGAAAGGTTTTGGATCTTAATTTGAGTTTTCAAGAGTTAAATTATTAAATTAAATTTGTTATCAAATCAATAATTTGAATCAAGAAAATGTTTTAAATAATTTCGTTCATAGTTAGATTATGTTTGAAATTGTATAATGAGATTTTATTATTTTGATGAGACTAGAAATTTTTAAATCCCTCAATAAAATATTAACTACAAATTATGAATGTGATAGTTGTCTTCCATTATTTGAGAATAAAACCAGAATTTTGTTTATTGTTTGACTTGTTGAGTAAACTCAAGGTCACTTTAGCTCGGATATGTTTTATTTTAAATTAATGGGTCATACTTAACTAAAATTATATAATTTGGATTAGTAAACTCATGATCATATAGATTTAGAGACAAGGTTGGGAATAATATATGTGATATATTTTTTGGAAAAAGTTGTCACCTAACAGTTTTAAGAGTCATAAGAGATGTGATTAAAAAGGTTGTTTTCTACATAATTTAATTTTAATTGGTTTGTTGAGTAAACACAAGATCAATTAATTTTAAATAGGATCTTAGCCCATTAAGAAATTATTTGATAATTTTTCTATGTAATAGTGAGGGCTATTATTTTAATTAAAATAGTGGGAGTAATCAAAAAATTTTAAAGTTCTTATTTTATTTGATTTTGGATATAAACTAATATAAGTTCCTTTTATGTTTTTTTGGTTATTGAATTTGAAGATGAGTACCAACCTGACATTGAGAAGCATCATGGATACCAACAAGTTGACTGGACCAAATTTTCGGACTGGCTACGAAACTTAAGAATAGTTCTTAGGCTAACAGAACATTGTTCAGATGCAACTGATGAAGAATGAGAGCAATATCAGCGATATATTGATGACGTTAAACAAGCTATATGTGTGATGTTAGCTTGTATGTCTCCTGAAATTCAAAGGCAGCATGAGAACATAGATGCACCTACTATGATACTGCATCTTAAGGAGTTATTTGGTGCATAAAGAAGGGTAGAGAAATATCAAATCTCGAAGGCACTATTTCAACGCAAGATGACAGAAGGATCTTCAGCCAACCTTCATGTGCTGAAGATGATTTTTTTTGGCCAATAAGAAGAATTCCCATTAAAATGAACAAATGGATACAATAGTGTCACACAAAAAATCAAAGGAAAAAAGAAGCAATACACATAAGAGAACTAAACACTGTAGCAATTCAAGCATATCACTTCAACACTAAAACAGTTAAGGAGGTGCTGGCAAGTCATCTCTGTTCAAGATTCCAACCAAAGAAGATGGAGGTGCTAAGACCCAATTACCAATGCACATCTTTCGGCTGACTTGCTTTGCTAACTAATCAGCGGCGCTATTAGCTTCACGTTTTATTAGTATAAAATCAATACCCTGCAAATGTTATATTCTGTACAGAATATCAGTAATAAATAGATGGGTTCTCCACTTTCCTTTCCCTTTATTCTAAAAATTTTCATTATAAACAATCTGTGAATCCATCTCAATTTGTACATTATGATATCCTTTCTGATCCAGCAACTTCACTCCTTCATACACAACTCTGGCTTCAACCTCAAGTGTTGAATCTGCTTGACATTATGTAGCAATACCATCAACAATGGCTCCTTCATCATTTCTGATAATAACTGCCACGCCTGCATCCCCATTGTTATAAGCTCCATCACAATTCATTTTCAAACATCCTACAGATGGCTTGGTCCAATGAATCTGCTAATACTGCACACTATTTATACCAACTGGCTGTCTTGAATGTCTACATTCTTCCAGCAAATCATTACTTTTCACAATACATCTAATAGGATCTGGCTTGTCTTTGTTAAAAACCACCTTACATCTCTGTTTCCAAATGGTTCAAAGTAGGACAGCAATTGCCACCACCGCATCATTGCCATTGTTAGCCCTCTGAAAAGAGTCACTCATATCCAGAAGCCATTTATCTAAAGTGGTAAATCCTTCCCTTGATATTTTTAAACCCAACTCACTACCAAACCAAACACATTGTACCTAGGGACATAATAACAACATATGTTCAAGAGTCTCAGGTTCACAATAGCAAATAAGACACATTACATCAGTTTGTACTTTTCGTTTGACCAAATTAGATTTAGTAGGCAGGAAATTGTGAAGTGTTTCCCAGAGAAATACCTTAATCCTGGGTGGTAGATTGAGCTGCCAAAGCCATTTCCAAAGCTTCTTATCCACAGAATGAGAAGTTGCAGCTTTTCTATTGTCATTAGTTGCAGCTTATTTCAGAACATGATATCCCCGAACTGAATAAACTCCATTTTCAGATATTGGCCAAATGTATCTGTCCTGTGATCCTTTACCACACAAAGGAATGTTCTCAATCATTTGTCTGTTCACGAGTCAAAAAATCACTCACAGCCTCCAGTTTCCACCTTTCAGCTTGAGTATCAATCAACTCCTCCACTTTCTTAGGAGAACATGCAGGCAGTCCCTCATGTTTAGAAACTGATAGGCCCTGAATCCATGGCTCATCCCAAATATGAATACTGCTGCCATCCAATATAAACTAAGAGTTCAAGGACATTCAGATGCAAGTTTTCAGTCAAATCATAATGATAGTTGATCACAGTCAAGGTACAACTTCGTTTTAAATGGTGATGTAGTAAGTTGTAAGAGTTCCAAACAATCAACCATTGCAGATTCAACTACCGAAGCATAGTACATTTCAGTATTAGAGGCAGTAAAGGAAGCGGTTTGAATCAAGAAGTTCATCACTGAACTTGGAGTGGTTCCTAGCATTGTTGAGCCCATAATATTATATTGTGACAACACGATGCTATTACGTAAGCAAAGGAACCCAGGTCTCATCAGCGATCCGAATATGTACTCACAAAGTTTCACTTGATCAGGGAGATAGTGGAGCGGAAAGACATAGCATTGAAGCGAGTTCCCACTGAACAGAATCTAGCAAATCCTCTTACTAAGCCAATGTCTCAAAAGAGACATGATAGGCATATGGATGGCTATGATATTAGATACATTAGTGATTGACTTTAGTGCAAGTGGGAAATTGTTAGTTTTATTTTGGTTGTAAATTATTTGTATAACATTATTATTATTTAATAAAAGGCATTCTTTATCTTTGTGTATTTGTTAATTATTTAATTATTAATCATAAAGATAAAATCCTTGGAATAATTATTATACAATTATAAATTATAATGTGATTACAATTATGAGATTTGAATTGCATTTTTTATATTATTCCTAAAATGTTCCTAGTTATAGTTTCATCAAAACGGAATATTGATAAAATGGTTAGGCTAGCACATGTTTGTTTCTTTCTTATGAATAAATTAATTGATCGAATAAATTAAAGTGTGAAGACACTTAAACAAACATGTGGGTGCTTATTAGAGAATAAGTTCACTGAACTGACCCGATTATGGCAATCCCAAATGGAACATTACTTGTGTGTCTATGAATTATCTCATAATAATGGTTGTATAATTAATCCTCAGACTTAAGATGACCAAGGTATCTAGTTTGGGAATTACTGTATTTTGATGCTATTTATGAATCATCCTAGGATAATTCATTCAGTAATAATTGGATACAGTATGAACCATATGTAGATAGTTGAATAAGTCAATATAGGATTCGTCACTCTAAAGTAATTAGAGAGAATATTATACTATTCTTGATTAGTAATGATTTATAGAATTCTCTGGGTCACTCTAAAGTAATTAGAGAGAATATTATACTATTCTTGATTAGTAATGATTTATAGAATTCTCTGGCCAGAGTGAATTGAAATTTGAAAAAAAGTGTTCAAATTTTAATTATAAATCAATTATTAATTAGCAATAACGAACATGATTGGATGATAAGAATAGACATTAATTCCATACTCTATCCAATTAGAATATTGAATGACGAAATGATTAAATATTCTATACAACCATACATGGACAAATTATGTCAATCACTTTGACATTCCTGATAAGTGAGTAATCATGACATATTGCTAAACGTTAATCATGATTTATGATTATGAATTGTTTCATTTGAGAATTAAAGAGAAATTAAAAGAAGTTTTAATTTATCTAATTCTAATTATGAATTATAATTATAATTTATAATCATTGTCAATTTATTAGAACATAATGAGTCACACATCAAATAGCAATTTGTAATAGAAAAATCAATTTAATTAAGTTGGACTTAATTATAAAGTTTGAGAAACTTTGAAAATCAAATATTAGATATTTGATTTTATTAAAATTAAATTAATTAAAATTATAATTTGATTTTTAATTATAATTAAATAGTTTTAATTTTAATAAAAGACTCGTATGATTTTTCTATAAATAGGAAGGCGCTTTTTAAAAGCTAGCACTTTTAGGTTTTCCTTCTCTCAAAGAAGTTAAGAATTGCTCTGTGGATACCCTCAAAGATAGACAATTGGACAACTGGTAATTGATCAATCAGAAACAGTTTCGGAGATTTTTCATCGAAAAGTAAACAAGGTATGATTTTAAATCGATTTGTGTTTTATTCAAGTTTAATCAATTATCAGGATTCGCTCGAAATCCGTAAAAATTTTTGTTTTCCGCTACGCCCTTGATTCGATTACGGTTGGATTCTAACACTCAATACGTAAGCTCTCTTAACGGGTCAGAGAAACTTATGCTTACGATTGATATAAGTAACTACAGGAGACCTTAACCTTTATATAGCTCCTATATCGGGCTTCCACATTATCAGGCCAATATGAACCAGATTCACACTAAAAACGATCCATTTTTTACCCGGACTTTGACCTATTATTCTAAATCATTTATTGGGTCACTTTATTACCCTTCCTTGAATTAAATTACATAATCTAACCAATAATTTATTGAAAATTTAAAATTACAATTAATAGTTGTCCACACGTTGCGTATGGTTGCTGTCTCCTGTATGCAGAGACGGAACGGAACAAAAATTTGGAGACGGAACAGAACAAAAATTTGAGACAGTGAGGTGTTTGGTTGTGATGGACAAAACAGAAAAAATTGTCTCCTTCTCGAGGACAGAAATGTGTTTGGTTACAGTGGACAGAACATAAAAATTGTGTAAATGACGAAAACACCCCTGCTCCTTAATATGATTAGAAATATATAATTTATTGATAATTTTATAACAAATGATTTGTATTAGTAAAAAAGTTAACAAATAATAATAATAATAGCAAAATTAATAATAATAATGATAATAATAAGATAATTAATTTCGTATAATAAAAAGAACATAAAAATGAAATAATAATAATAATAAGTACAAAATGTATAATAATAATAAATTTTAATAATAATAAATAAAAATTTATAATAATAATAATAATAATAACAACAACAACGACGACGACGACGACGACAACAACAACAACAACGACGACGACGACGACGACGACGACGACGACGACGACGACGACGACAACAACAACAACAACAACAACAACAACAACAACAACAACAACAACAACAACAACAACAACAATAATAATAATAATAATAATAATAATAATATTGATGATGATGATGATGATAATAATAATAATAACAATAACAATAATAATAATAATAATAATAATAATAATCAATACAAAATTAATAATCATAATAATAAAAATTTTTGTATAATAATAATAATTAATCAAAATATTAGATACTATTTAATTTGCTATTTATTTTCAATTTTTAAAATATTGGATATTATTTAATTTGTTATTCCAACTAAATAATAATAAAGAATAATAATAAATGCAAATTTTAAAAAACACGATATCAAAAAATATCAAAACTATAGAGATTCCATAAATTATTTTTTCCTCTTATTTCTGTCGCTGGCAGTAGTTTGGTGTTTGGAGAAACGTCTTAGGGTTAGGGACAAAAGTTTTTGTCTTCCTGTTTTTAGAGGAAAAAAAAACTTTTATCCTACGGCAACCAAATATAGAGAAAGACAGAATTTTTTTATTTTGTCTTCTTTCTCCGCTAGCAACCAAACACTGCGTTAATGTTCCGGGACAAAAATGTCAAACACGTTTATCACTTAAAAAGTAAAAGCGATAAGATTCAAGGACAATGCTTCATCGTCCTTCTTTTTTAATACCTGGAAACAGATCTTTGAGCTCACAAGCTTCTTTCAGTGTATCAGGATGTCATTTACATTAATGTGTGACAGCATGAATGACGCGGCAAAAAATGGAAATATCGACGACTTGTATGCATTAATCAGGAAAGATGTGAAACT
>JAOQMR010000002.1:19815182-19825488 GCA_027563865.1 Erythroxylum pelleterianum
AACAGTTTTATAACGAGAAACAAGCAAAAACCCTTGAATTATTCATTTCCATAACAAAATTCACATTGAAAACCATACAACATATATTTCCCAAATTCACAACTTATCAATCAATTCATAACATCAAACATAATGAATTAATCGAATTTGTCACAAATACACATAAGCATATCGGAATGGCTTGGGTGGATCTAAAAACAGAACGTACTACACATTTTCACATAGCGGTCTTTTGTAGTCGTGAACTTAGGGGAGTCCATGAAGTAGCTCCATGCCACTAGCGGGCAGGCGGGAAAAGCCTTTTGACAAGTGCACTTGACTTAACTTAGGGGCCCATCACAAACCCACATAACATGTAAATCATGACTTGAACACCCATTTGCCCAAATGGCACGTTTCTAAATCTTGTTTGACATGCACACGGCATACTTCATATGCATTCCTATCAACATTTCACAACTCATTCACAACTCACAAAATGAACATTTTAAAACCATCTAAAAGAACAATAAATGAACATTTTCAAGGTAGCTGGAAATCATTCAATTCCATATATATTTGAAAGAACGCTTATGGCTCATCAACTCAATCATAAAAATGAAACCCACCTTAGTTCCTTTGCTTGAAAAGTTGCTCAAATGTGCCTCTCCTCTTGCTCCTCTTGCCTCTCTTGATTTTCTTCAACATTTACAAAAATTCCAAATCAAAATACATTTAAATTGACAAACCCAAAGAACCAAATGTATGAAATTGAACCTAGAATACTCATACACATGTATTTCCTAATCTTTTTGAACCAAAACCCCTTCCAAAATCCAAAAGATTAAACACAAACTTACCTTAAATCTTCACCAATCAATTTGTTTCTTGGCTCTAATGGAAGCTTTAATCCTCCTCTTCTTTTTTCCTTCTTGAACAAACTCCAAAATCCCTCTTGAAAGCTTAGAAAAATCAAGACCTAACCTTTGTTTTCTTTCTTCTTTCTCTCCTCCCTCCACCGAAACTCTCTCCTCTCTTTTCCTTCTAATTTTCGTTCCTTCTTCTTCTAACATAAGACAAGTCTTCTTTCTTTCTTTTAATGAAGCCAAAATGACCCAATTGCCCTTCCTTCAATGCCTTAAGTCTTTCCAACTTAAGTGATCTTCCAACAATGCCCCTCATACATACTTACCATCCTAACACTTAATTCCATTTACCTACATCATATCATCTTACTCACATTGGTATGCTAATTAATTCCAACATAAATTAATCTAGCAATACCCCACAATTAATCTAATCATGCTTATTTATAAAAAAAAAGTCCCGAGGCTAACATTTCTTCCCCTCTTAAAAGAATTTTGTCCTCGAAATTCTTACCTAAATCATCGAAGAGGTGTGGATACTTCTCTTTCATAGCTTCCGTGGGCTCCCACGTAGCCTCTTCCATAGAATGGTTTCTCCACAGAACTTTGACTAGCTGAACTGTCTTGGTGCTTAGGACCTTTTCCTTGGTGTCCAAGATCTCCACTGGAGTTTCCTCGTAAGTCAGATCATCTCTTAACTGAACCTCAGTGGTCTGAATAATATGAGAAGGATCCGACCTATACCTCCTTAACGAAACATGGAAGACATCATGTATCTGTGATAATTCCGGTGGCAATGCCAACCTATAGGCTAACGGGTCAATCCTCTCAAGAATCTCATAAGGTCCTACATATCTTGGACTCAACTTACCCTTCTTACCAAACCTCATGACTCCTTTCCAAGGAGATGTCTTAAGGAAAACTTTTTCACCCACTTCATACTCCATTTCCTTCCGATGTGCATCAGTGCAACTCTTCATTCTATCCTGTGCTGCTTTAAGCCGTTGCTTAACCAAATTAACCTTGTCAACTGTCATCTGAAGTAATTATGGCCCTATCAGTTTCCTCTCTCCCTCTTCATCCTAGCATATTGGAGTTCTACACCTCCTTCCATACAAAGCCTCGTAAGGAGCCATCCGAATGTTGGAATGATACGAATTATTATAAGCAAATTCGATCAATGGTAAGTGTTCATCCCAAGCACACCTGAAATCCATCACACGTGCCTTAAGCATTCCCTCAAGGGTCCGAATGGTCCTCTCAGATTGATCATCTGTTTGAGGATGAAAAGCAGTGCTAAAGTTCAATTTGGTTCCCAATGCCTCTTATAAACTTTCCCAAAATCTCGAAGTAAATCGGGGATCTCTGTCAGAAACTATAGAGTCCGGAATTCTGTGCAATCTCACTATCCCATCAATATACTTCTTTGCTAGCATATGCAGAGAATCGGTTTGTTTGATTGCCAAAAAATGGGCTGACTTTGTCAACCGATTAACAATAACCCATATAGCATCATGCTTTCTACTAGTCTTGGGCAAACCCATCAGAAAATCCACGGTCACCCTTTGCCACTTCCACTCAGGAATGGACAATGGCCTTAACTTGCCCGAAGGAGCCTGGTGTTCAGCCTTGACTTGCTGACACACTAGACACTTACTCACATATTCGGCTACATCTTTCTTCGTGCCTTTCTACCATAAATGTTCCTTCAGATATCTGTACATCTTGGTGCTACCTGGATACATGGCATAAGGCGTATTGTGTGCCTTATCCAATATTTCATCCTTTATTTGCTTGACATTCGGAATGCAGAATCTGTTTCTGACAACCATAAGTCCATCATCCCTCACTACCACTTCAGATTTCTTACCATTCTGAATTTCTTCTCGGAGCTTACTCAATTCTGCATCCTGTGCTTGTATCTCCTTAACTTTCTCTGTAACATCCCGTTACTTATGTTAAGGCTATAATTGTGAATTATGAGAATTTCTGAGAAATTAGGAAAATGCACATCATGCATGAATTAATTGTGACATGCACATTAATATGATTGTACATGCATTCATGACATTTTTCGGGTATAATTAAGTTATTAATGCGATTAAAAATGTGATTTGGCAATTTGGGTAATATTTCGGGTATTTCAGAAATTTTTGGTGTAATTTTTGGGACTAAAGAAAATATTGAAATTTGGACCAATTATAGTGTGACACATGGATTTAGTAAATGGATGACAAATAGCCTATGTATAGGTGTGTCACGTAGCAATATGAAATAGTGACAAATGGCTTGTAAGTATGGTGACATGTGGACTGCTAATAAGTGACAGATGTAATATATGTAAAGTGGACATGTAGTTTATGTTATGTTTAGGAAGTGATTACTGTAGCTTTTGATACCCACCGAAAGCATTCAGCAGAGAATCCTTTCTTTGTTCCTTGTCCATCACCGAATATTGAATCTTTGTGTGTAATAGGGTTACTCTTACTAATGAGAAGTATAGCTGAATCAAGTAAGTCGTGTTTAAGTTTGTATTTGGATGTTGTGTACATGATGCTTTGATGGTTGAAGATGAGTTCATGCATGTATGAGAATCTGATTTTGGTGTTTAAGTGTAAATCTGGATTTTTGAATTGTATGTGTATTGATGAGCAGTTAGAAGAATTGTTTTGAATGTTATTTGAGTAATAGAAGTGCATGATGGTAGAGTGAGAGAGTGAAATCTGAGTTGAAATCTGAGCTTAAAAATCTGGAAACTGAGGAAGACGAGTTTCTGTGATCATACATCGCGGCGTCAATTTTTATTCTCGCCGTGACTCATTCCTCTTTGTATGTCACGATGCGTGACTCACCCTTGAGCTCATCGTGGCGACCGTTGCAGAAAAATCCAAAAAATTTTGATTTCTGGGCTATACGTCGCGACTTCACTTTTTGTCCTCATCGCGGCGAGATCCTCCCTTGATAGCTCGAACATACTTTTGTATTTTGACCATAACTTTCTCTGTAGATGTCCAAATTGGGTGATTTTTTATTTTTTTTTAAACTAGAGACATAAGGCTACAACTTTAATGAAGAAATAAAGTTTTAATTATGTCTCTAAGATTTTTAATTTTTGGTTGGAATTTGAGGTAAGAATTCTGCTGGAACTTAAGAACAGTCTAAGATATTTTGAGTATATCTTTTCGTATACTGAACCAAATTAAACTATTTTGGTGTCATTAGAAAGCTAAGAAATGGGAGAACAACTTTACAGAAGGCAGTTTGGTCTAATTTGGTCATTTGCCTTCTCATAATTAGTATGGAAAGTTGACCCGTATATGTATTAGAGGAAAACTCTGAAGTGGTCAATGAAGTTATGAAATTGTTTGACATTGTTTTGTTCAATCCAATTGTAAATATACATGGTATGAATGAGGGCTTTGATTTCTGAATGATTTTTTATAAGGGTCGCAATATTGTACCCCGGAATTGTCATTGAACATGCATTGTGCATACATTCTCTATGTTGATGTGCATAAAAGCACCACTTATGAAATTGTGCAAAAATGTAATACTTGTGAATGTGTTTTGTATATTTTAGAAGAGCACATTGGACACTAATCGGACATTGCCGGACTATCCAGGCAATAGCTTATTGGAGCGTACTGTGAGTCAACCTAGATGATTTCCTAGGATTGTTTTGTGTTTTGTTAGCTCCCAATATTATCAAACTGCTTGCAATTTGTTTATGAATTCCGGACTTTAAATTGTCCGAGGAGATCAATATTCGGGAATTGGAAGTGCTTTGATTGTGGCTTTGATTTTTATGAAATTCTGAATGTTATGTGAATTCTCAACGAAAGTAGAATGCCGGACTTAGGTCCAATGATTATGAGTTTTGTTTGAGCATCATACGTGATTTCCATATAAGCCATATTCAGTTTTGATGCATTAGAAGTGTTCTGATTTGATGTGAAATCCTTTGTGATATGTGAATTCTCAACGAATATTGAATGCCGGACTTAGGTCCGATGATTATGATTTTTTGATTGAATATCATTTGTGATTGTCTAATATGGCATAATCAATATTTGATGCATTTCATAAATGCATGCTCAGATAAAGGCGTTGTGACTTGAGTAGCTAGTATGAAGCGCTTCCACGTAAAGCTTTGCTCCGTGATATATGTGTGTGCACGTGAGATATGCTCTGTGATTTTGTTCTGACTGAGCCTTATGGGCCAGTATTTGTATAAGTATGTGATAGGCACTCAGTCACAGTAATAAGAACGAATGTGAGTCTCATGCATATAGCATTCTTATATGATTGAAATTCATTAAATGATTTGCAAAGTTGAAGTGAGTGATAAATTGATAAGAATTGCTGCTATACTTGGCTACGTGAATTGTGTGATCACATGAGATGCCATGTTATATGAATATCAGGAATAATTATATGTTTTGAATGAATATTTGTGATATATGTGATGTGTATGCATAATCCGGTGAATTCATCAATGATGGTTCACTCACTGAGTTTACAAAACTCATCAAAAATTGCAATGTGGCTTTTCAGGTTTTGAGGAATTATTCATCTAGGCTAAATGGAGTATAGCCACTGAAGTCTGATATGGATTAGGGGTCAGGATCAGTTTGCACCTGCATATGTCTTCAGTGATTTTATTTTGAAATTATGTTCCGCAAAAATTGTACAAAGTGTGTGTAAATGATTTAGTAATGAGATGACTTTATGATTTTGAGTGTTTTGTATTTGAAATGGGCCCCAAATTATTGCTGAATACTAATGTTTGCAACAGTTGTAACTTGTAAACAGAAATGTTTATAAATGACATAGCCCCGATTTGATTTGTGATTTCTGCCTACGTGTACTTTGTTTTAAAGAAACAAAAGTTTTGTAATGAATTTTAACTGAGTGATTGTTCTAGCATGTCACCCTTGTGAGATACGTACTCAGATATCACCAGGATGTTGGGTATGTGTCTCGCAAGGGTGGGGTGCTACATTCTCCCTGAGTATCGGTCTCACTCTAAAAGTAGCAATAACACAATCAGGTTCCTCCTGTTTCAAACTTATTCTAAGCTTCGCCATTTCTTCCAATAATAACAGATACCCTGTTTGAACCTAAGCCATAGAGGATTTCCTACTCAAGGCATCTGCTACCACATTCGCCTTTCCTGGATGGTACTCAATTAACAGGTCATAATCTTTAAGCAACTCTAACCACCTTCGCTGTCTCAAATTCAATTCCTTTGGGCTCAACAAATACTTGAGACTTTTATGATCTGTAAAAATCTTCATCTGTACCCCATACAAATAATGTCTCCAAATCTTCAAAGCAAAAATTACTGCTGCCAATTCCAAATCATGGGTCGGGTAATTCAATTCATAAGGCTTTAGCTGCCGCAAGGCATATGCTATTACCTTACCTCCCTGCATCAACACACAACATAAACCCTTCCTTGAAGCATCACTATAAACTGTATAACCCTCATCTCCAGTAGGCAAAATCAATACTGAAGCAGTAGTCAATCTGTGTTTAAGCTCCTCGAAGCTCTTCTGACATTCATCACTCCAGACAAACTTCTTATTCTTCCTCAATAGCTTGGTCATCGGAGCAGCTATCATAAAAAATCCTTCTATAAACCTCCTATAATACCCCGCCAAACCCAGAAAACTTCTCACTTCTGCCACTGTCCTTAGTGCATGCCAATTCACCACAGCTTCAATTTTCTTTGGGTCCATATGCACCCCGTCTTTCGATATCACATGTCCAAGGAAAATCACTTCATGAAGTCAGAATTCACATTTGTTGAATTTGGCATAAAGTTCCTTCTCCCTTAATCTCCGTAACACTATTCTCAGATGTTCCTCATGCTCTCTTTCATTCTTAGAATAGACCAAAATGTCATCTATAAATACTATGACAAATTGATCCAGAAACTCCTTGAAGACCCTATTCATAAGATCCATGAATGCAGCCGGAGTATTGGTCAGTCCGAATGGCATGACTAGGAACTTGTAATGCCCATAACGAGTCCTAAAGGCTGTCTTACTTACATCAGACTCCTTGATTCTGAGCTGATGATAGCCTAACCTGAGATCAATCTTGGAAAAGATCCTTGCTCCCTGCAACTGATTAAACAAATCGTCAATCCGAGGCATAGGATAGTTGTTCTTAACAGTTACCTTGTTAAGTCTCCGGTAATCAATGCACATGCGCCATGTCTCATCCTTCTTCTTAACAAACAGAACCGGCGCTCCCTATGGTGACGAACTCAGTGGAATATAGCCCTTCTCTAACAGTTCCTCCAACCGATCCTTGAGCTCCTTCAGCTCAGCTGGAGCCATTCTATATGGTGGTATAGAAATAAGCGCGGTTCCGGGAATCAAGTCAATGGCAAACTCGATTTCCCTTACCGGCGGTAACCCAGGTAAGTCCTCTGGAAACACGTTTGGAAACTCCCTCACAATCGGAAAATCCTCTAACTTCCCTTCATTTACATCCATGTCCACAACGTGTGCTAAGAAGGCTTGACACCCTTTCCTCATCATCCGTTCGGCAAGCAAAGCCGAAACAATCCTAGGTGATGGGGTTCTCCTATCTCCTCTGAAAATCACCTTCTCACCATTGCCCAAATCAAACTCTACCTCCTTGAGGCTACAATCTAATTTTGCACAATATTTTTCCATGGCGTCCATTCCCAGTATAACATCTAGACCCTTCAACTCTAGAGGCAATAGGTCTACTACTAGTCTAGCACCCTTAATACTCAATTCACAGTCTCTATATACTTGACTTATTATCACCTTCCTCCCTAACAGAGTGCTAACAATCAAAAGACTACCCAAAGGCACCAAGTTCACATCATGCAAAACCATGCTTGCAGAAACAAATGAATGTGTCGAACCAGAATCAATCAAGATATATACTTCATAATTAAATAACTGAGCCATACCCATTACAACTTCGAGCACGGCTGTAGCTTCCTCCCTGGTCATGGCAAACACCCTTGCCTGAGCTTGAGCCTAACCCCTTGGCCTTCTCAAAGGAACAACCTTCCTTGCAGCTCTAGAACTGCCCACCTTAGTGGCTGGCCTGGTCCCCACTGTTTCTACTCTCCTTGATGCTTGGAACTGCGACCCCTCTTACCTTGTCGATTGGGGGCAGTCCTTGATTATATGTCCCTTCTTCCCTTATCGGAAGCACGCTCCAAGTAACTTGAAGCACTCTCCTCTGTGAAGCTTCCCACAATGCTCGCATTGGGGGTTCATATTCTTGCTCCTCCTCACCAAGCAATTTCCTCCGATACTCTAGGCGTGCCCTGAAACTGCCCTTGCCTGCTTGTTCTTGGTAGGGCCACTGCTTCCCACTTCGCTCTGGGAGCAGAAACTCCTCACACTCCTTTCTGACATCGGAGCACTCATCCTCTTCCTAGCCAACTGTTCCTGGATCTTCCCCTTCTTATTGACTTCATCCTTGATGTTTTCTAGTTTCTCTGCTTGGAGGGCTGCATCTACCAATAGCCGGTAGTCACAGAAATTATGAATCATTACCTTCTCCTTGATTCCCAGATGAAGTCCCCCCTCGAATTTGCGGCACTTGTCCTCTTCATTTGCCACAATGTTGGTTGCATACCGGGAAAGCTGGGTGAACTTCAGCTCGTACTCACTTACACTCATGTCCCTCTGTGTGAGATTCAGGAACTCCCTAGCCTTTTCAGGACCCTCTCTGCACTTCTTCTACATTAGGACCCTCTCTGTCCTCTTCATCCATGCTTTGGCCTTTTCAGGATTGGTGGTTCCATTGAAATCCACAGCTCCATACTTGCGTAGCTTATCATACTGTCCACTCCTCTCTACTGGAGCTGGTACCGACACTTGTGACCCTTGGCCCATGGCATAAGTAAAAGCCTGGGAGAAGGCTTGAAATAATTGTGGGTCCATAGGGTTCATTTGAGGCATAGGAGGAGGAGGCGGTGGCACTTCTTGTTGCATACTAGGTACCTCAGAGTCGGGAGCAGAATGTGTCCCCGCATCTTACGGGACATAGGATTCATCCATGCTCCCTTGGCGAGAGCGAGGTCGAGTCAGAGCTCCTCGAGTTCCCCTTCGAGGCGGCATAATCATTCCTTCAATTTTAAAACATTTAGAAATCTTTAGGTCATGAAAACAATTTCAAATCATATAAAATAATTCAAAACAATGCAAGTTGTTCATTTAAAACAATGCATGCAATTCATTTAAAACAATGTATGTCTACTTCATACCTGAAAACTGCCCACTAGGGTACCTAGGATAACACTAAACCTAGTCGCTCTGATACCACAACTGTTGGGCCCCGTTTCCGAAGCCCTACTATCCTGAAACATAGAGCGTAAAAGGGTTTCCTTGTAAGGTTACACCAAAATACCCTAATTAGCCCTCATTGGGTTCTCATCAATCTTATTACATCTCTAGTCACAAGGGCAAGCCCACACAACGGGTCCACAAAATCACAATTAACTCTTCACACCTGAAGCTCTTAGTCTCTAGTTCATTTAGAAAAAGAACCACCTCATTTGGCTCTCTATAGCTCAAGATATGCTTAAAAATCCAAAATATATTCATAGCCTGATTAAGCTCCCCAACCCGACCACTCACTTACATTCCATCAAACTGTTTTAATTTAACTCCAAAGGCTATAAATGTTATGGGGAGTTAGAAAAACATGTTAGAGATCTAACGCCTTAAGAATCACCTCAATCGGAGGTCGGACGAAGGAGTTATGGCCCAACGAACCCAACATGTTCATATCCTGATTCCTATCAAACATACTTTGGAGCAAAAGCCATAACTCTCATTATAGATATCGGATTGACTTTGTTTTTAGACCGTTTCAAAGAATACATCTAGGCATACAACTTTCATCAAGACCAAAAATTGAAACTCTGTCGTTAAGGGGGTCAAAACACACAGACCGTGTGAAATCACACGGTCAGGCCGTGTAACCTTTGGGTGTAACAGTGTCCCTGTGCCCAAAAACACACGGCCCGTGTGAAATCACACTGGTAGACCGTGTAACCTTCGGGTGTAACAAAATTTTCACCTTCCAAGACCCTCCAAAGGTCCTAAACCCATCCTAACTTCCCCTATACTCATATATTGCCAAAATCAACCTTTTTCTAGTCCGATATCACTTCATAAACTCAATTGGTTCGGGAATTATGTCCTTTACAACATCCTAACTTGTAATAATCATAACTCTCAACTCCGATATCGAAAAATTACATACTTTATAGCGTTGGAAAGTTATAAATACGAACTACAACTTCTACGAAGACAACTTGGCCAAATTCACCCTAGAACAGTGCATAATTTCCCTCAAAGTCAGAACACAAAATCCTACCCCAAAGAAAACTTAGAATTTGCAATGCAACAACATGAAATGCCATAAACCACCATAATGTGTAAATATTTCATTCA
>JAOQMR010000002.1:19827368-19838278 GCA_027563865.1 Erythroxylum pelleterianum
TACTGATTAAGGTTGTGGTCGCGTGCTCACTTGAGGTACTGAAGTTGGTGGGTCCTCCACCCGGTACGCAAAACACGGACCCAACAGAAAATATGTATAGATCTCTTCACATCCATTAAATAAAGGGTCACCTTTTGGTGACTTTTTTGGAAACCGTTGCCAAAGGATCACCTTTCTTGGCTATGAAATTATTTTTATAGCTAACAGAACGACGTCGTTTTTGTAAGATTAAAAACATAATTACAAAGAAGCTAACAATTTTGTCTGTGTCCTCCTCCTCACGTTCCAATAGCCACGCCAATGGTCCATCTTTGTCTTCGATGTTCGTTCGTCTTCATCTTCGGTGTTCATCCGTCTTCATCTTCATTGACATGAGGGTTCTTCCTCTCTAGGTAATTTGTTCAGCTTATTTCTTCATCTTATTCTGAAAGGGGGATTTTGTGTTTGTTTGGTGCACTTTCAAAAAACGCAAGTTAGGTGGATAACCTTTCCAAATTTCATAAGGGGTTTGATCTAGTTTCTTATGAGGGACTCTGTTTAGGACATAATAAGTTGAAAGAATAGCTTCCCCCTACATAAAGTTTGGTAAACCCCAGAAAATCAACATTGCATTCACCATATCCTTAAGTGTTTAGTTTTTACTCTTGGCTATTCCATTTTGTTTCGGTGTATAAGAGGCCAAAAGTTCATGAATAATCCCAACTTTTTCACAATAATAGCAAGGAAATCAGTACTATACTCACCACCTCGATCGGAACTTAATCTCTTAATTTCCTTTCCAATTGATTTTTAACCTCAACTTTGTATTTCATAAATATTTCCTCAGCATCACTTTTATTTTTCAATAAGTAATTGTTAAGTCATTTAAATTGCACTTATTTTGAGCGTAATTGTTGTTAAGGTGTTGAAATTATTATCTGAAATTGATGGAATTGCTCTATAACTGTTTACAGATGGTTTTCAATACCCTAAGGACGAAAAATGACCAAAAAGGCGCAAAAGAAGGAAAGAAATCCGAAATCCCCAATCTGGCTGAAATTTAGAGATTAGGCGTGGGCACGCCTAAGGATGAAATCTGGAATCTGCAGATTTTTCAGAATTTGTTTCCAATTACAACACAATCTCTCAAGATCTTCTTGCCCTTTTTTCAAGAAGTCTTCCACTAAAATTAGAAGACCACCTAATCTGGACAAAATCAAGGGAAGATAATGAAGAGATACACATCAAATAGGGAAGGGGATGATTGCCGCACATATATATATATGTATTAGGGTAACAGAGGAGGGAAGCATTAGGTTAGATTATCGTAGGTTTAGATTAGGAATTAGATTGCCGCACCTTCTGTTCTTTTCTTGTCCACGTTTCTGCATTTTTCCAGTAGTATAATCGTAGGTTTAGGATATCCTTCTTGGTGGCTACCGTAACTCCTTGTTTCTTGTTCATGTTTTCTGCACTTTTGATTAGTATTTTCGTAGCTTTTCTTCAAAAGACCTGTTATGGAGACTGTTTCTTTTATTATTCCTTTTGATTTCAATTCAATTATGAGTAGTTAATTTTCTTATCTTGTATTAGGGATCCATGTTACATGTTATTATGGTGAGATTTTCTGGATACTTTTTATGTTGTTAATAAACATTGAATATCTTCAGATCTATTCTTTTTAATTGGATTTGTTGGTTTCTAGGAGCGCTACTAGAGATTAATTGGTTCAATCGCTAGGTTAACAAAATCTGACGTTCAATTTTGGTAACCATAAGTAGCAATTAGGATTAACCTCTCTACGTTAGAGTCAGAAAATTCTAAGAAAATATCCGCTTGATTGATTTCATGTCGTACATGTTTATCACTTGTCATTGATTCTTGATTCTTAATGCTATTATTCAATTTAATCTATGATCGTATCTAGATTATTGTCTAATAAGATTGCTAGGATACATGTTTCTAGTCAATACTCTTAAGAGAAATTTTTCCCAATGAATGTTCATTAATAATTACAATTTTATGTCGAGGATCCATAATAGCATGGTAACTTTGGTGACTGAAACCAAGGTATTCTTCTTATTGAATTTTTAGACTTAATTATTATTTCAATTTGCGATTTTTCTTTTGATTTCCATTGTCATTGCCTTGATCATACAAAACCCCCCTATATTTTCGTTATTTGTCCCGTTTGAACTAGCTAACCTTTACCGTTAAAGATTCTTTGTGGGAACGATATCCGCTTACCGCTACTACATTAATTTGTTTTAACGGAAGTGATTTCTTTTATATTTGGTTGCAGGCGACAACACCACCAGTAATACCTAGTAAATCTAAAACAATCATCCACAAAAATAATATCGCATGCCTCCTTTACTCACACAATTCTTAAAATCACCCAAATCTATTTGCTACAAGTCCAAAAAGTTATGATTCTCTCTCGGTTACAGACTTAAAAGGTTTCTTAGAGTTTTTATCCTGACACAAATTTAACAATTTTCCATTTCATTAGTGATCTTAGGCAACAAGTTTAAGCTTTGCATCCTTTTAATTGACCTCACATTCACATGCCCAAGTCTAGAGTGCCATAGGTTTAGAGACTCAACAATATAAGTAGAAGAAGTAGATGCATTCATTTCAACATCAAGTACAAATAGGCCCCTATTACAAAACCCTTTACCAGCAAAGTTCCCATTCTTAGTAAGAACTAGCTTATTAGAATCAAAAGTAAATTTAACACTAGCTTTGTTTAGTAATGCTCCAAAAATCAAGTTTCTGCGAATATCAGGAACAAATAAAACTTTTTTTTAATGCTAAAACTTTTCTAGAAGTGAGTTTGAGAGTGACTTTCCCAACTCCTTGGATAGGAACTCTGCTGGAGTAGCCCATATATACAAACTCAACATCAGTAGCATCATTTAACTCCTTGAACAGGTCCTTATTGGTGCAGATGTGACATATGGCTCCTGTGTCAACGATCCAATCGACCAAGTTTCTAGCAAGGTTGACTTCGGATACCACAGCAGTAATGATCTCCTCGTCATCATTAACAGCTTCAACCATATGAGCTTGAGGCTTACCAAAGGTCTTTTACTGACCCTGTTGGTACTCCTTCTAGTTTCCTTTCCCAAACTGTCGTGGTTTTTGTCCTTGGTCCTTCTTCTCATGGTTGATTCTAGCTTGGCAAAAAGCAGCAGGATGGCTTGGCTTATGGCACCACCAACAATCACCATTAATCCTTTTGCGCTAGAATTGACCATGCTTGTTATTGTTGAAAGACCTGTTGTGTCTATCATTCTTATTAAAGTTACCTGCATTTTTGCGTTCAATGACATTAGCCTTAATACCAAGACAGGTGTGAATGATTTGGCCTTGTCCTGAATACGGTTGACATCTTTAATCTTTATATGCCCTATCAACTCTTATAGCTTCATGTATTTCTTTTTATGTCTGAATTAGTTTTTATACTCATCCCATGAGGTAGACAACTTCTCAACAAGGGCATTAGCTTGAAACAACTCACACATGTTCATACCCTCAGTAAGGATTTCTGCAACTGAGTTTTCATACTCATGTAATTGGTCCATAATGGGCTTATCATCAACAATAGTAAACTTTAACCACCTAGAAACTGCATATTTGTTAGTATCAGCATCATCCGCCCTATATTTAACTTCTAAAGCATCCCAAATTTCCTTGGCATTTTTGTATCTGCAATTGAAATTAAACAATGAGTTTATCATATAGTTGAGCAACACTCTCCTAACGGTACAGTTATCCTTAGTTGTCTTAGGGTTATTGTCACTAGGAATTTCTTGAAACAATATGTAATTAATTTCATATTGCTAAAAGTAAAATATAATTTTCTCAAACCATCGTTTAAAATTTCTCCCATCTAGAAGCTCTAATCTAGTTAGGTTAGGTATAATCCTCTAAGCTATAATGATAAGGACGAAAACTATGTAGGAGGAAATGGTAAGTGCAGGACTACATTGGTCTCATTCGCATATTACATATTAATTCCGAAAGCAGAGATGTCTCACACGAAATAATCAAACAATACGAAGAGAACAATAGCAATAGCAGCTGGTATTTCGACTAACGTAATAGCAAGAATAGAACAATATTCCAACTTATACCAAAACTAACACGTAGCAACACATTAGACTGACTTATACCGAAATAAATATATGGCAACAAGAACTCAGTAATTTCCAACCAACAGTAACAATTCTAAAAACAATAGCAAGAATAGAAAATATCCTGACAAAGAGTAAGCAGAACAACACAATTTCTGACAACAATAGTAACGCAACAAATATTTTCGACTTAGATTGTTAACGAAAATAACATAAATAAATAAATCAGAATGGCTTATCTAAAAATCAAGGCGTCGTGAAAATCACTACCTAAAGTTAGAAATTCCTCCTCTACTGTGCAACAAGATAATAGAATCTAACCTTAGGGTTCACACCTCCTCCACTAACTTTAGTGCACTCCAAAGTGTAGAGTATGAACTGTCTCTGTGATTGAAGAAAAGACAAAACAGAAGAAGAAGAATGCAGAAATAGATGTGCGTCGTATGTAGCAAAGCAGACGCATATGTGAGAGACAAGAAAAACATGTGTGAGTGTGGAGAGAGGAGTCACATATGTGCATCTTGTTGTATATATATATATATGAGAGATGAATGCTGTTAATCTTAAAAGAGCAAAGAAATGTTTTTGGTATAACAATAATAATCATAAACTGATGAACGTTATGGTAATAACGATGGAATGGACGTTTGGGTAATAATGTTATGACCATTTTGGAACAACACCAACATGTAGTTGTTGAGCTAGAACACAAGATCTGCTGTGGCTACTCTTCTTCTCTTATACTTAACAATTTCAAAAGGGTCTCTGAGGTTTAGTATAAATGTCAAAAATTTTGCTTCTTTTTTCTTTTTCTCTGGACGGTTGACGTTTGATGGTTTCATTGTGAGTGATTTGAAGTATGCTTCTTCTATGTTATGTTCTTTGCACTTATGGAGCTGTTTGAGCTTTTAGTTTATGATGTGTGTGAGGTCATCTCTCTTTTCCCTTTCCTATTAAAGGTTGTTGTGATTATTCTGTTACGGAGTTGTAAATGGGAATTTGTTGGCTTTTGATTGTTGATGCTTTTGTATATGGAAAAGCTCATTTCTTTTAACTAAGGAGAAGTCTACATTGAACTGTCGACAATATGCACAAGCCAATTTTAGTAGTATGCTTGTTAAAGGAGTCCAGATTTTCTGTCCAATATTATGGTGTCTTATTGTGCCCAATAAATCTCAGCCATTTATTTATGTGGGTTCCGCATGGGTCCCGCGTGGGTCCCGCAAAATAAATGGCTGAGATTCTATGAGACAGAATAAGACAAAGTAATATTGGACAGAGGATCTGGATTCCTGTTAAAGGATTAGATTAAGTTGAGCATTTGTTCGCTGTCTCCTCGTTTTTTGCCCATTCCTGAATGTTCGAGTCTGTTTTAGTAACTAGATGCTTTGGTGTGTTTAAATTCACAAACTTGTTTTTTTTTTTCAATTTAAGATCATGCTATGAAAATTACGTACCATTGTTTTCCAAATGCCTCATTTATTTGTAATTTTTTTGCCAACTTGAGATGTGAAACTGATGCTTATTGCTTCATTTTTTGAAGGCCTTGGACCTTGGTTGCTCAGATTCCTATTTGAACGTAATTTGAGAGAGGTTAAAGCAAAGGTTAGCCTAAGTGGAAAGATGCTTCAGACTTTATGAATCGAATTTGGTGTTAGAGTTGAAATTCACTCCATTCAGATTATAAAAGCAATAAAAGGTATTCAGGGTTCACTAATTTACAATTTTTCTGTACTTTATACAATACAAGACATATATGATGGTCCTTTGAAAATAAATCCTATTCCAACCTTCTGATACCTTCCACTTATCGATGATCATGTCATCCCAGTTGTTATCTGGTTGCCAGGCATAACTAGCCTTCTTTTACCTTTCAATAGGCATCACATTCCGAAATATTCTATGCTATATGATGAGCTTTTCACCAATTAGTAGTCTACAGTCTTCTTTTGAGGAAAAAGATATAATATATGCAAGTAGTTGTTCAAGATTTATTTACAGTAGTTTCTCATTTGATTAATTGCTTTAAGTAATTGTTAACTATTCCTTTTCTCATACCAATTCCGCTGTTAACGTAAGGTCTTAGGTTAGTATCAAACTGAAGATTGGATTCGATGAAGAAGTAAACCTTTCTACTATTTTTTATCTTATACACTAATTGTTTTACCAATTAGTATAGATTTCCCCATTCTCTAGTCCCAAACCTCACATATGTTTGATAATACTAAATGAACTATATTCTTAACATGATTTTATCGCATTTGACTTGTGCTTTGATAATTTATACATAACTTAGTATTATATGAGTTATATTTTGTGTATATGCCTTGTTTCATCATTGTTAATTTTGATCCTTTTCATTCTTAGGGATCGATAGATATTTTAAGAGTCCTTGATCATTTGAAGGATATTATCATGTTATTTGCTCAAGATTATAATTAATGTATCTAATATTAGTATTTTTATGCTAGTTGATACAAATATGTTCCCAGGCAGGAGTTGTTGATTTATGCGGACTTACAATATCGATATAGATGGAAAGGTTTGGGTCTAGCATGGTAGATAGAAACCCACTATTAATTACATCATTAGACTTATGCAACCGAAAGGCATACACCATGCAAGTAGGGGTAAGATTGCTTCGTCACATAACGCAATGACATGTCTAATTGATTTATGACCTTCCACCATTTACACAATGTTCCAATATATCTTTCACCAAAGAATATGACTTGTGTCTAGGTAGAAGTCTTTTATTCTTGAAGAGGTGAGATCACTTATTAATCTATAACATGTGCTCTGGGTTTATAATCTTTAAGGGTGAGTGACAAACATAAAATGTGTGTGGCTAAAAAATTAAGTTATGATGATCTTTGCTTCTTCTGTGAATATTTTGGTAATAGCATATAATTTCATATAATTTTTTTGTTTCCTTATCTAATTGTACACTCTGCTTCTATATTGATTATTTTATTATGTACTTCTGAAATTAATTAACGATACTATTTCTGGATTCAAGTTATCAAATGATCCTCAGACACATAAGGGGTGTATTGTTTATAGATTACCTAAGAAAAATAATTATATCTAAGACATGTTTTTGATTCTATTGCGTTTTCAGAATAAAATCGTTAATATAAATTTATCGCAAAATGTCGACGTGATAGATATTTTTTGATGCCAGAAATGAGCTCCAGAGGGAGGTATCTAGGAATCCTCCCTTTTGAAGAAGAAATCGGGGCGTAACAAATCTGATCACTAAAGTCTACTCACCGTTTGCCTTTAATGACCAATCTTTTTCTTCTAGTCTCATTCCACTTAACTCTCTTTCTTTATTCTCTATATCTCATTTTCTATTAAGAAACTATTAGATGAATGCGTGATTGTATATACTATGTGTAATGTAAAGCTTGCTCAAATCTTCTAAAGAACGTAGATGAAAATTCAAGTGGTGGGGATGTCCCTATGGTCTATATAGGATTAGGTGAATCGGTAGTATTGAAATAGTCATCGATTGCAAAATCTATATCTATTCATTGTGTCGATGATGGAGTCATTCAATCAAGTATGCATGTGTTCAAATTTGTGTTCTTTATACCGTTTGATTTAGCTTTTTATGTTTTTAGGATTTAATTCTTCTAAAGATTATGAAGAAATTAACGTAATTGTTCTATAGTGTTTGTTCCTTAGGTGAAATGCATGGGACGTGGGGTTCATCTAATTTGCTTTTCCATATTACATTTGGGAATCGTTTTAATGTATCTTCTACTAGTTTAGCTAGAGTCAAGAAGTTGTTAGAAGAGACTGTTAACAAACCAATTGTTGGGAGAAGATCTTTATCTGTTTCAATTGATACTTTTGAACGTGCAAGGAGCCTTCTTGAGAATCTAAATATATAAAATTTCTTTACCTTATCTACCGAGTCTCATGTCACATTATTTTGGAATCTTTTATGAATTATCTAGAAAAATAATTATATTTTTTCTCTTTAATAAAATAGGCATGAAATTCATTATTTTCCTCTTTATTTATTGGTTTGTCTATAAGAATTATTATATTTGTCGTTAATATCTTGTATATAAAGAATATTCTTTTTGTTCCTATAATTTAATGATATTTATATAGTTTTACTTTTTATATACAATGCTTGATATTTGGAATTAATAATATTTTTATACGATTTACTTGTATAGTAAAATTTTAAAAAAATATATCAATATATTATATGCAAAATATATTGTTCAATAATATGAATTAAAAATGTAACAACTAATTTATCACAACATTGTATAATATTTGGTAACAACGAAGATAAAAACATGTGCCAACGTTTCATAAGAAGTAGGTAAAAAAACTTAAAGTAGGAAATGTTGCCAAAACTAAAAATGTACTTAAAAACTTTTGGCTATATTTCAAAAAAAGTAGCTATTACTATTTAGCTACGAAAATAAACATAGCTAAAAACTTTTGGTTTTGATTTTTTAAAACTTCGTCTATAATTTTTAGCTACATTTTGGGTGATGAAATAAAAAAGTAGCTAAAAATTATAGTCGACATTTTTTTACACATTAATTAGCTACTATTTTTTTGGTAGCCAAATATCATGTTTGTTGTAGTGAGGCGTCTTAAGGCTTGGTTCTTGAGTTACACTTTGAGTTGCGCTCAGATAAATTTCAATTATCTAAATTTAACTATGCCGTTGGTTGAGATAGTGTGTAGTCCCTCAACAGACCTGAATAAAATAACATTGTTGACAGGATATCATGCACCCACGCATCGGGCGAGAGACTATTTTTTATCGATTCTTGGGAAGTATAAAAATCTCGTAGTCATAGCCTTCCATCTTATCTTGATCTAAAGTATTAGTTGTTTCTACATAAGCGCGAGGAATTTGCACATTCATCTTCTGACAACTCAATCAGACACTTGCAGTCTAAAACTATATAGCCTGCATCATATATGCATCTTAAGAGAACAATATTTTTCAGGATTTTCATCCCACACTTTGGTTACTTCAACGCATGAGAAGAAATGTTCTTATAATATCTCACTTTGGTGATAATGACTCGAGCAACAAATCCAACAGCTCCTGAAGGTCTTCCTTTAGGTCTAGGTTTAGGGATTCTAGCAGTCAAGTAGACAGGCCTGTTAGGGTTGAGGAAGTAAATGGTCGGTCTCTTGCCTTGAAACCAATTCTTAGAAGGGTCAACATATATGAGGCTGAAAGTTATATTAGCAGGCTAAGATCTGAAAACTTCGAATAGTTGATGCTGTACCGAAATACAACATCCCTTTATACATTAGATTATATCTGGCTTTGGATTTAGAAAGAACATGTTTCTCAAGTTTGGAGAGATTAGCGCTACTTTGATGAATTTAAGAATGAGACGAGACTAACCTTCCATGATATAGTCTTCAACATAATCAAATTATGTGTTCAAGTCAATTACATTCTCATTCATGGTATAATTATTCGCTTTATGGTGGCCTATCTCCTACGATAGGTGAAGCTATCTGCAACATTATTACACTATCTGTATCAAATTAGGCTTATCTGTAAAAACTATGGATGATACAACTTGAACTTTAGGCTAAAGATGGATCATTCAGTATCATGCAAGGACAAATGCCAGTGGAAGAGACTATGTTTCTCATCCTAGAGAATGGCAATTGGTGGGACTTTAGGCTGTGGAGACACAAAAACCTACTTTGATAAGTGGTATTAGGTTCACGTAATTTTAGATAATCAAATGTTGATTCTCCGAGAAAAGCAACTTCTTCTACCTCCGAAGGCGCGATGTTATATGCGAAAGTCTTATTTTCTGATGATGTTTATAATAAACTTTGAATAGATGATTTGAGAAGAATGAATTGAGATATTTCATTTGATCTCTTCTAAATGTATTTATAAATTGCTGTCAACAACCATTAACAAACTTTAACTGAAAAAACTAACTCTAACTGTCATAACAACTCTTCTTGGCTTCTAAGACTCCAACATATTCCTCCTGTCTTAGGAGTCTTGAGACAATCCAACCTTGTTTCGCAGATACTCAAACCTCCTTCCTTTCCAGCTACAACAAATCCTCGGGCTGCTCTACATAGATCTCCTCTTTCAGCTCTCCATTTAGAAAAGCTGACTTGACATCTAATTGATGCACAAGCCAACCTCTTTCGACAGATAGGTTCAAGATGAGTTTGATTATTGTCTCCAACCTTGCTACAGGTGTAAAAGTGTTAGAGTAATCTACTCCACTTACTTGTGAACACCCCTTAACTACTAATCTAGCCTTGAACTTGTTGAGAGTACCATTAGGATTTACTTTGGTTTTGTAAGCCCACTTTACACCAATAATCTTCATGTCAACTGGTTTTGCTACTAGTTCCCATGTCTAGTTATTTTCTATCATGTTGATCTCATCCTACATTGCAGTTAGCCATTCCTTGCTTTCTTTTTCTTTATTGAAGGTTGCTGGTTCACAAAGAGAAGTATTGCAAGCTTAATAAATGTCAGAAAGGAGTCTAGTACCTCTTTTTGGAATGTGATCCACCTGGTCTTCAAGATCATCATCATATTGATTTTCTGGTATAGACTCCTCTTCACTTTTGTGTGAGTGAGTTTCCTCTCCTCTTATTTCTGGACCTGCTTAATCTTTAGACTTTTCTTCTGATGGACTTTTAGGTAGATTGACTCTTCTTAACAACACTCTTTCTAACTCTGTATTGTCTTCTTTTGAATTTGACCAATCCCATACCTCATCTTCTAGGAAAGTCACATCCCTGCTGACCTTG
>JAOQMR010000002.1:19841848-19852029 GCA_027563865.1 Erythroxylum pelleterianum
GATATATATATATATATATATATATATATATATATATGTGTGTGTGTGTGCGCGCGCAGTGACGGATCTAAGATTTTAGTTTTGGGAGGGCAAGAACTTAAACCACAAATTTTTTGTAGGGGCAAGGAACTATATATATGTATATATTCTTAAAAAAAATAGTCTTGGGGGGCTATAGCCCCTGCTAGCCCCCTGGATTCGTCACTGTATATATGTGTATGTATGTATGTATACGTATATATATATAATATAAAAGTATACATCCACGATTGAGAATATTGTTTTTGAATATAATTTTTTAAATTTTATAAAATGATATTTAATTTTTATGTGATTGAAATTTAATTCTTTATTATGATTGAAAATATTTTAAATTTTATCTTCAATTTACAACATTAGTCTAATATTTTAACTTTTATTTTTCCTATGTAACTCAATACCAATATTTAATATATTAATATTATTTTTTGTTTGATACGGGCGCGCTAGAATCTGTTACAAGTATTCTAATTTCAATGCCTTTAAAGTGTTGAACTGGTGTTCGCATTTACTTGTTTATCTAATTTAGGATATTCTCTTAGAATTTGAATATAATTTTTTAGTAGAAGCTAATGCTTACCACGTGGTTCTACAATTTCTACTCATTCTTTTTAGTTGATTTTTTTTAGGGGAGAATACGAATTCAATTAAGCAAATAGAAACCGAATACAATCCGGAATGATGTTCCAAGACGAAAAGGAACCGAAAGATAAAGAAGCCCGTGCTAAACAGTGCGCGGCGATATTAAGATTTCTACGAATCCAAGAAACGCGAATGTCGGGACGAGAAGCTAACAAAGACTTACAGTCATCAACAAGAAAACCAACTTCAGAAAGGTCCTCCGAATCAGTTCTACGAAGAGCAAGAAAAATGGATTGAGCATCGGTGAAAATCGTACCAGGGCCGGGATGAGAGTGGATAAGCCATTGCAAAGCAGTGCGTAATGCAACAGCCTCGGCCTGACTCGCAAGGAGAACACCATCGCGCACAGAAGAGAAAGCCTGGACAAAACGACCATGCGGATCACAAAGAACAGCGGCACAACCGGTTTGACGGTGCTCGGTAAAAATGGCTGCATCAACAAAGCAGCGCCAAGAAGTCGCTGTGGGGCGAACGGCATCATCAATAGCATCACCCGACGGAAAGGTAGGAGGGACCAGATTAGCGGCTTGCCATTCCTGCAATATTTCTATCTAGTAGTTGAGTTTGTTAAACATGCTTCTCTTTTTTAATGACACAGAGGTGGGTTCTCAACCTACCTTAATATTTTAATCTTTTTTATTTAAAAGTAAAGAGAACGAAATATATTATATGACTAGTTTAGGAAAATAGACCCCCGATATATCCTTTAAAAGGATCAAGTGGCACTCAATGGGTGTAGTATCAAAATAAGTGATTCCTAAATCAAAGTGTCTTGCATAATTAGCGAGCTAGTCGGCACATTTGTTGCTCTCTCGATAAATATGTCGATGTACAATAGTCCAGTTCCAAGTAAACAATTCGTTAATACCCATGACTATGGGATTGAGAGCCACTGATCGGCTAGTCGAGGAAAACAGGATATTGATCACCGCTATAGAATCTACTTCGAGTTCGATCCAACGATAACCCAGATTCTATGCGAACGTGAGCCCGATAGACACCCCCCAGAGTTTCTCAGACACCAATGAGCACCAGTCGAGATTTTGGATGAAGCCTCTAAGCCAATTGCCTGCACTATCACGTATAAGGCCACCTGTTGTGGCTGAGGACGAGGAACGTTTGCATGCTCCATCCGTGTTTAATTTGACCCACCCAATAGAAGATTTGCACTGGTTGATAAGTTGCTCTTGTCGAGGGCGATGGCCGATATCAGCTCTGCTTTGCCAAACTACTGCTTTGTGGATCTGATCTGCATAAGACAAAATGAGATAAACTGGTGAGGATGACCAATTAAAGTGTTCTTCAAAGAGGGTCATATTTATCGATATCCATAGGAACCAACAAGAAGTACCAAAAAGAATTGACCAATCAAGCCTAAGTACTCATCGGTGGTGTTAGAGATTGCTAATGAGCCACTCCCTCATCGTCATAGTGAAAAAGTTATGAGAAACAAATACATCATTTTCTTCATAACCCAAAAATACAAAATACACTGGAACTAGTAAAGCTTGAAATGCGGCTAAAGCATTGAATTCCCAAAATTTTAACTTAAAAATACAAAAGTTTGCAAATTTGGAGTGATGTCGTAACTCCTGACTACTCGATCTCTTGCTCCTCACCTGAAGATGGGACGGAATAGGAGGGGGTGAGCTTAAAGCTTGTGGGTAACAGATTTATAATAAAGAAACAAGCAAAACTGTTTTTAAATCTCATTGCCATTGTACATTTTCGAAACCATAGTAATTTCACATGTAAATATCATCAAACACTTATTTCTTAAAATTCTCAATTTTCAAACAATTCATGAGCAATTATAAATCATGTGTGCATCAAACTTGTTAACATATCATAAGCATATAAGCACATCAGAATGGTTTGGGTCAATCCATAAACATGACGCACTACACATTTTCAAATAATGGTCCTATGTAGTCGTCAACTTGAAGGAGTCCATGAAGGAGCTCCGTGCCACTAGCGGGCAGGCGAAAGAAGCTTTTAACTTGGTCAACATGCACGTGACATTCTTGAAGGACTACCACAAACCCACATAACACATATTTCATAACTTGTAAACTTGCTGCCCAAAATGACACTTTTTCGAAAACTTGCTTTTCATATACTTGATATATTTTGGAAACCATTTCCGAAAATATGATTTCATAAATATGCAATCTTTTCAAAGAAATCATTTTCATAAGTCATCACACAATTCACATACCAAACATGTAGCAATTTCTCAATTCATTCAAGATACAATTAAGGCAACATTGATAATGCAATTTAAATCATTAGACTTCCTTGATTTGATGAAAACAATGAGTGACTTATTTCCTCTATTATAAACATGTACCTACCTTGAATTCCTTGCTTATAAACTTGCTTAGGGATGTCTTTCCTCTTCCTCCTCTTGGCTCTCTTGCATCACTTGATTTCTTTAAACAATAACCAAAATTCCATTCAATTTGTTTTAGAAATCGGAAAGTCATTCTTTAATAATTTGGACTATACCTTATGCTGAAACAAAATTCTATGTTAACTTCCATAAAAAATTTGAGATTCTTAGAGACTGAATTTAGACTTTATTCCTTATAAATTTGTATCCATATGCCTCTAGTTTACTCCACATAAAAAATCACTCAATTTGGACATCTACAAAAAAAGTTATGCCCAAAATAACAAAACATGTCTGTGCAGGACTTTGCCGCGACGAACTTGTCCAGAAACTCACTTCGAAGACATATTTTACTACATTTTCCACCTTTTCACACAATTCACATACCAAACATGTAGCAATTTCTCAATTCATTCAAGACACAATTAAGGCAACATTGATAATGCATTTAAATCATTAGACTTCCTTGATTTGATGAAAACAATGAGTGACTTATTTACTCTATTATAAACGTGTACTACCTTGAATTCCTTGCGTATAAACTTGCTTAGGGATGTCTTTCCTCTTCCTCCTCTTGCCTCTCTTGCCTCACTTGATTTCCTTAAACAATAACCGAAATTCCATTCAATTTGTTTTAGAAATCGGAAAGTCATACTTTAATAATTTGGACTATACCTTATGCTGAAACAAAATTCTATGCTCAACTTCCATAAAAAATTTGAGATTCTTAGAGACTGAATTTAGACTTTATTCCTTCTAAATTTGTATCCATATGCCTCTAGTTTACTCCAAATAAAAAATCACTCAATTTGGACATCTACAGAAAAAGTTATGCCCAAAATACCAAAATATGTATGTGCAGGAAAAATAGACTTTGCCGCGGCGAAGTCAGAAGTTCGCCGCGTGAACTTGTCCAGAAACCCATATGCCTCTAGTTTACTCCAAATAAAAAATTACTCAATTTGGACATCTACAGAAAAAGTTATGCCCAAAATACCAAAACATGTCTGTGCAGGAAAAATAGACTTCGCTGCGACGAACTTGTCCAAAAACTCACTCCGAAGACATATTTTGCTACATTTTCCACCTTTTCACACAATTCACACAATTCACATACCAAACATGTAGAAATTTCTCAATTCATTCAAGAAATAATTAAGGCAACATTGATAATGCAATTTAAATCATTAGACTTTCTTGATTTGATGAAAACAATGAATGGCTTATTTACTCTGTTATAAACGTGTACCTACCTTGAAATCCTTGCTTATAAACTTGCTTAGGGATGTCTTTCCTCTTTCTCCTCTTGCCTCTCTTGCCTCACTTGATTTCCTTAAACAATAACCAAAATTCCATTCAATTTGTTTTAGAAATCGGAAAGTCATACTTTAATAATTTGGACTATACCTTATGCTGAAACAAAATTCTATGCTCTAACTTCCATCAAAAATTTGAGATTCTTAGAGACTGGATTTAAACTTTATTCCTTTTAAATTTGTATCCATATGCCTCTAGTTTACTCCAAATTAAAAATCACTCAATTTGGATATCTACAGAAAAAGTTTTTCCCAAAATACCAAAATATCTATGTGCAGGAAAAATAGTTCGTCGCGACGAACTTGTCCAGAAACTCACTTCGAAGACATATTTTGCTACATTTTCCACCTTTTCACTCCCCCCTCTCCCCCTTTCATAAATAATCCATCTTAACACTAACCCATCTTTGCTACTTCATTTTCAACTTCATTTCAACCCAATATCATTCACATCAAATTCATAATTGTAGCGCCCCCTTACCGCAGAGTACACACCGAAACACCCGGAGGCCATTCCGGTACATATCCCACGATAAAGGCACACTACAATCAATCACTACACTAACTCCACATGGCATCACATTACTGATTACCTAAAAAGCATCAATATGAAATCCACAATATTCCTCATTTCATTACTTAAAATCAAGTCAATTTACAACACTTCCATTCCTTCATCCATCACCCAATACTCAATTTAACATCAAGCCTAGTCATCATCTTCTTGCTTTCTTCTTCTTACTCTCCACAAAACCTCTCTTTACTCCTCTTGATTGATGATGGTCGATGGTGATGAGTGAAATTAGGTCTTGGTGAATTTCTTGGAGAATTTGAAGATGTAGTGGCTTGATCAAGTAAGTTTCATGTTTCATGTCATGAATATTGCATAATTGAGGGTAGAAGTGATGATTGGATCATGTTTGTACAAGGCTCATGTATGTGTTTTAATTGATGCTTATAAGTGTTTATATTGTGTTTTGAGTAGGTATGTTGAGTCTAATTTATGAAATTGTATCTAGAGAGAGTTGGAATTGTGAATGAAGTGTGAAAGTAGGGATTGGATGAGTATATTGATATTTGTAGTGATTGATCGTAGTGTGCTTTTATCGTGAGATATGTACCGGAATGGCCTCCGGTTGTTCCGGTGTGTACTCTGCGGTAAGGGGGCGCTACAATAATCTACTTTTGATCATTAACCAAACAATAAAACATTAACACAACCCATTCATCAACAACTTCCTACACATATTCACTTTATTTTCACTTATATCTATCACTAATTATGGTTCATCCAACCAATCAAGAAGAGTTGATAAGTACTTACTTGTTTTAGTCTCAAAATCTTCAAGTTCTTTAAGAATCTCCCAAAAACCCTATATTTTCTCTTCTTTTCCTCTCCTCCACGATTTCTTCTTCAATTTAAGGCAAGACAACAACTTCTTTCACTTATACCCTAAATGATTGAGAAATGAACACTATGCCCTTCCATTATGCCTTATAACTTTGAGACTTTAAGTGACTTGCCCATTTTGCCCTTGATACATTCTTACAACATTAACACTTAAATTCCATAAATCCATGCAATAAATCCTCCTAACATTGACATGCTAATTAAACTCCAAAGAAAATGATTTATCTAGCAGGACCATAGAATTTATTCAAATCATGCTTAATAAAAAACATTGGGGCCAACAAACTCACTATAGGTAAAATGGGTACATTTTTAGTTTATAAAGCGACTGGTCATTTGGAACTAAACACCTAAGCTTGTCTCATCATGGACACTAAATCACATTATAAAGTTGAAGCAGAAATATAGGCTAGAATTCATAAATATGATTGGAAATGGTACCTCAACCTCCTTATAGAATGATAATTGCTCCTCTGTGGGACCTCTATATGAGGTTTAAGAGCTTAACTACTTAAATAGTGTAATTTGAGGAAATAATACTATTTGTAAAGCTTTGACAGAGCATAATGAAGTGATCTCTAATTTAATCGTTATAAGAAACCTGATGATATGCCTACAACCAAACCAAGAAGACAAAATCCTTTGGAGAGGGCATCAATCTGGGATATTCACAAATCTCTCTTACAGAAGGATGTTAAAAGAGCACACTCCCTAAATAGCATGGTATCATCTAGTATAGTTTGAGCAGTCCTATCCTAGAACATTAATTATCTATCCTCTAACTTCTCATCAAAGGTATGATGAGTACCACAAATAAACTGAGAAAATTCACAAATTTGTCTAATTTATGTGTATTATCAAAAGGGTAAAGTTGGCTTTAACTTATAGAGAAGAAATATAGACGAAGAGGGAAGCAAACCCCATGAGGTCAAATAGAAGGAGCTTCTATTTGAGTTTTTAAGTTAATTGTACCGTGTATTCTTCTAATGTAATCAAGGTAGCTTGGAGTTAAGCTTTTTTGTACTATACTTTATTTGATAGTTGATGAAATTTTAGACTTCAAAAAAGAATTGGCATAAACTTCTCTTCTTTTCATTGAACACCCTGTCCTAAAGTTGACGAAGTGTAAGAAAGGTATTAAGCCTTTTTCCAATTTTCTCTTTGACAATTTAGCTTACTATTTGACACTTCATCTATTTTATTTTGTAACATATTTACCTCTCTTGCCATATTCATGCTATCCAACTTTCAATACCTGTGATATGAAGCTTGAATACATGTAGAAATGGTTTTTGCAACCTTACCAACGGCACGTCCATAAATAAGTAAAAATATAAAGAGAAAATAAGTTAGAGGAGGACATTAATTTTAAAATTTTTTATTTCTTCATCCTTTTTAATCAAAACTAATTTAAACGTTGGATTGCAAACACCATAGCCACTTCCAACATTACTTAAAAGATTCATCAACCAATCATACATATCTTCTATTTACTTACTATTTTTGTGGAAGTTTAATTTTCCTCTGAAACAGAGACAGAATCTGATAACAGATATAGCTTATGTTCGAGTACTTTGATTTATGAAAACAAGCAGAGATAGCTTATGTTCGAGAAGTCTTAACATCCATTCCTAAAAGAAAATAATTATAGTAATTATTTTAAGCTTATAAACTGGAAGATGTTCGACAACCAAGAATAATAACGATCCGCCACAAAAACCATCCACCAGGTTCTGAGAACACTCACACCTCTTTGTGCTATAATTGTTAAGAAATTGCTCTTTCCTTGAATCCTCGGACACATAATCATATTTCACCGATGCATGAATAGTGTAAGGATTTACAAGACCAATTAATTCAACCGGAAAAAGGAAACGCACTGGCTCTTTCCATGATGCCGTCGGGTATTAAACCATTCCTTTGCAACCGTTCCAATATTGGCAAATTTGACTTCAGATAAATCAGAGAACGGGCATGTTAAGGGCTCGCAGGACATCCTTGAACTCAAAATCATGGGTTTGCTTATTGAACCTCTCGACCAGTTTGTATCTTACATCATTCAGATAAAAAGATTGGATACTCTCCAAAAGCCATTTTGCCTCTTCATCACTTAGCTTGCTGGTGAATACAACATCTCCTCGGATAAGAACCATATTCTTGTTTTCTGCGAATTCGGTGTAGAAGGTGATTGTAAAGTAGGGAGATGCTTGAGTTCCCCTAACTTTATAGTCTTCAAGACCAGTGAACATGATGTGAGGCATCTGCACTGCAGAAAACTTTGATTTCAGTAATCAACAAGATAGTAGGATATAAATAACTTGTTTTGTTGTTGATTGAGCTAATTTGTCATAACAGTACAGACTAGAAAACTCTTAAACAGTTAGCTGACGAGCATTTAGAATTTATTTGCTAAAAACACAATTCTATAGGATGTTTGATCATCCTATTCTGTTGGTTTATGCCCTTACAGCCAATTCTGTGGAAAATTTTAAATTATTTCCGCTGCGCTTAGATTTGATCTTGCATTAATTTTCCAACATATTCAAAGCCATCAAGCAACTAATACTTCCGCACCATGCTGATACAACTACAGATTACCTAGGCCAACATGACATGCATGCTCAACGGACTTGATCAGCTGCAATCTCACGTTATACCAAGCAGAATAAACAGGGAAATGAATTAACAATGTTGATCCCTGATCGATATGAAGCATCAGTTTGCTTTATAGTTTTGCATAATATGAAATTCAGAAAACAGGAAGCTCAACAGTAAGCAGGACAAATGGTAATGCCAGAATAAGCAGGACAAATGGTAATGCCAGAAAAAATAGACTTCAGGAAACCAACCTTGAGCAAACATTGTAATGTAACCACTCCCTCTCCACAATGGAATAACAAAATAGCGGCTGCAGAAAATTGAGGTCAGAAAAGTTAAAAATTGGGAAAGGAGACATCCAACACAAAAAACAATAAAAATAATAACTGGACAGATAAGAGGTACCAATCTGTTGCTCTTTGCAACAACAAGTGATAGAGTTTAGCGTTCATAGATGCACCAATGTGACCTCTTCCAAGGTGATACTGTCATAGGAAAACCTCAACCATAAATAAACTACTCAAAACAAACCAGTGCTAAATTTCATTCTAATAGAATTGAAAAATATCCCTTCATAAATAACCTAAATAAGATCCTCCCGCGTCAATACCGTAACAAATTTGTGAATATTTATGCTTGGTGAGGCTTAGAACTAAGCACTCAGAATCATAATCTGGGAAGGTACCATTCCAGAGCTTTGTTTATGTAACTCTAATCGCTATCTATTAATAATAAAAGACAATCGGCATAATCTCTTCTATGGAGAAATTTTGATCTTTAACGATATGTACTAGAGAAGTGAATCTCCCGAAAAAACTGAACTACGCAAATGTTTATTAAGTGGGAAAAAAAACAACTAAAGGTAAAACTATTTTCTCTACAAATTCCAAGAAAAGAAAGTTGTGTACACATTACATCGTCCCAAATGGAGGCGAGGTCCTCAGGGGATTTGTTCTTGGCCCGCTCGATATCCATAATAGAATCCAGAGGCTTTGGCTCTAAAGGATTGAACCCAGTGGCGAATCTAGATGTTCTGAAAAAACCAAGAGAACCCCATTTGATAAAATTGCCCGGAATACCACTGGCTTCTCCCTTCTGAATCTTGTGGAGGTTTGGACTCACAGAATGGGTATAGAAAGTGCGCTTCCACGGACCAATGAAGAGAGTTGAAAGCAAGGATGCCCTTCTAACTTTTGAAAATGTCTGTTGCATAGCTAAGTATGCTAAGACTTAAGCCTATCAATTCGGTTTTGTTCGCTTTTCTGCAGCTCATTGAAGGACTATACCAAACACTTGGCAAGCTTGCCGTACAAACTTTAGTTATAGGCAGACAACGCGATTGGATTGGATTGGATCGGCTCCGGTCGAGAAAAGCGAAATGCTTGAGCCCGAAAGAATTATGAGTAATGGCTGTTGTTGGTCCAATGGACAGCTCTATCTGGGCCCATTTTCTTTGTCTCTTTGGGTAATGTTGTTGATTTGCTGCAGAAGGAATATGTAAGGGTGTTCATGGTAGGGTAACGTAACTCGTTCATAAATAACCTGAACCTGAACTTGAATGTCAGGTTTGGCAATTTCACGAACATGAATCTGAACATGAACCAAAAGAACCTATGAGATCGGTTAACCTATTTTCAAGTTCGATTCTCAGGGTAACCAGAACCTATTCATATCAATATATATGACAAAAAATTATAAAAATAATTAGTGAAAACAAATACAAATTATTCATAAAAGTATGCATATAAAATCCATCAAAGATTAATCCAATATGTTAAACCCA
>JAOQMR010000002.1:19910519-19933809 GCA_027563865.1 Erythroxylum pelleterianum
TCTAAACAAGTATTTGTTATCATCAAAAAGGGGGAGAATGTTAAGTCAAAAATGACTTTACATATTAAATAATTTTTTATGACAAACTAAAAGCAGACAAATGAAAAGCAGATGAAATATACCTTAGTTTAAGAAAAAGCAAACGGAAACTATTCGAGAAAAAAACAGACGAAAGCTATTCAAGAAAAAGCAAACGGAAGCTATTCAAGAAAAAGCTGACGAAAGCTATTCGAGAAAAAGCAGACGGAAGCTATCTGAAGAAAAAGCAGACTGAAGCTATTCGAGAAAAAAGCAGACGGAAGCTATCTGAAGAAAAAGCAGACGGAAGCTATTCGGGAAAAAGCAGACGAAAGCTATCTGAAGGAAAAGCAGACGAAAGAAAAGAAGACGAAGGTAAAAAACAGACGATACAAAAATCAGACGAAAGAGTAAAGAAGTCGGAAGTATCAGCGGAGATTAGTTATAGAGCGCAACTGAATAACCGTTTCTTTAAAGAACCAAGAAGCAGTTATCAAGAAGCAGTTGAAGATGGAAACTATAAATACTAGTCAAAAGCTGAAGATCATAGAGGGATTGGAACTCAGAAAATTCAAAAGCTTAAGAGAGATTACTGTGCGAATCACGAGAGCTATTTTTTTGTAACAAGCTCACTACACTATTCTAGTTTGAAAGTGCTACAGATAGCCTGAGGAGGCTAAGTGTAAAATAATACTGACTGTAAAGAGACCTGAAGAGGCTCAGCGAAAAGAATACTTGTAAACGTTTGAGAGATAGTGAAATCTCAGAAGGTTATCTGAGGACTGGATGTAGCCCACGGTTTGGGGTGAACCAGTATAAAAATTACTATGTCAAACTCTCTCAACCTTCTCTATTTCATTACTGTGATTTTTTGACATCTCATATACGCAAGTTTTTATAGAAATCGTTTACAAACAAAAGTGATATTAATTCTGAACTGTATAAGTTTACGTTCTAATCAATAAGTTTTTAGAAGAAGGGATTAACAAAAAAAATTGTCACAATTCAACCCCCCCTTCTTGTGTACTTATATATCATTGTATTAACGTGTGATTCACTTCACTTAAGACAAGAATGAAGTAATCTTGTAATTAAAAAAGAAAGATTTCCATCAAGATTCGGCTAAAGAACATTAACATCTCAATATCCATAAGAATAAGTTATTTTTGTCTTATGTTTTTTCTTGATTTTTGTTGGATTGCTTTACATTAGAATGAATTAAATTGACATATTTTTTAGTGGGATGTACCTTAAAATCATTTTTTATTGATTTCTTAATTTAATGAAAGGCCTAACTCTTATTGCAATTTATTCATAATTATACATTATGATTAAATTAAGATTTGTAGGATTTGGGTTTAATATTGGATTTCATTTATAGGATTGACAAATCATATGTATGAATAGACCAAGACAAGAATAACATGATTTGCATGGAATCCTAGAGGGAAGACCAATAGATCTTCTAATTTAAAGCTAAATCTATAAAGGGAATTTATATAACAAGTTAATGTAATCATAGGATTTTTTTATTAGAAAGAGATTTATTCAATAAACTTAAGGATAGGATTTTCATACCTTGAGAAAGAATGTATGTATGAATTTAATATCTATAGTATAACAAACTAGGTTAACCATTAAATCAAGATAAGCGTAAGCACAAAAAGGTCCCGATGGAATTTTTATCTAGATTTTGTTTATATATTGGTTGTTTTAGTCTTACACATTGCTTTGGTTTGTTACTTCGTATTAGTAACTTTAGTTTCGTTAATCTTTTTCCTTTAATTCAATAATTTTTTATTATAGTAGATAACAAAAATATAGTTAGTCTAGTGCTTTTAGTCCTTGAAGGATCAACATCTGTATTGGCCCAGAATATAACATTAAGAATGACAAGTGTATTTACTTAATGATCTTTAGTTTAGTTTTGATAGGATAAACATATATCATAACTAATAAGCTTTTAGCTTCACTAAGGGTTTATTTGAAAAGTTAACTGTATGTTCTTTCAGTTCCTGATAGATATTTAAGGTGGAGCCATCAAAGTTCCATAAAGAAGTGATTATGTTAATAATTATCTTTTTTAACACAATATAATGGAAATTTTTCTATTTTATTTCCTTCTTCAAGCTATTAATCTCTTTATTTTTTTTTCTTATCAAAGACTTGTGGATTTGAATTGCATCTATATATATATATTTAAAGCAATCTTTTCCTCAACTTAATACTTTTTTTACCTGGTTTAGAGTTTTGCTCTTCCTAAATTTTTGTAAGTTGATCAAAGCCTAATTTTTGATCTAAAGAGTGTCACTATATTTGGTGTTAAGATCTTTAAGTTCGTACTTAATGGCCTTTATTTTTTCCATACATTTAAACGCATTAAGTCCTTCAACTCTTATCACTAAACTTATACTAAATTCCTCCTTCAATTCTGGGGCTTTAGTGAGGTAATTATTTAATTTACAATGCTATGTTAAAAATTTTGAATGCACTTCAATTAGAGTATGGTCTGACAATAGAGGATTTGTAAAAAGGGATTTATTATAAATGAATTTAGTTGTCTGACTTAAGTTTATTAAATTTCTATCAAGATTTTTTTCTAAAAAGAAAACTTCCCCTTTGTTTTCTATTCCAAATGAATTGATTGGCTTCATAACTAAGATTGGATAGTCCCAATTAGTTTACGCATCTCATAATGTTTTCATTACCTTAGATATTGACCCTTCTGCTTATTGTAAGTAAAGTGTGTAGTTGAAATCTCCTAAAATGAATTGTAGGATTGTGTTATTAAGTTGTATGTTAACAAGATCACCCCAAACTTTTTTATTATATAATTCCACATTTTCATCATATATGAATATGATAATCATTCTTGTAATAGGACTACCACTCGTTACCTGGCAATATAAAAATTGATCAGAGTGTTAAGTTAGGTGGATTTGATAGTAAGCCACTATGATCCTTCTGTTATGGTGATTTTGATGATTTTAAAGTGTCACCCAATGCCTTTATAAAAAAATAAAGGCTATCTTGTAGTATGTTAGCTTTTATTTTTTTATCTAAAGGAATAATAAAATAAATTCTTCTTAAATACAAATTCTTAAAGCAATTATTATTTTTTGGGGCAATTAATCTCTCTAATATTCCAAAATATTATGAAGGATTATTAGTATCCTTGTCCTTGCGATTCCTCCCTAGTTTCTTTTTAAAACAAAATCCTCTAATGATGGATGTTAGTAAGTACTAGTTAATATATGAATTCAAGCTCATTATATCTAGTTATTGGGAGTGTCTCCATGGTCTTATATGCTTCTTATTTCCTCAATGACGTATTTTTTTGATCTTCGTCTTTTTTTTCTCACTAGTAAGCCTGCCTTTCCCAAATTTAGCAATATGAGGATTTAAGCCACCATTTATGAGCTTTTTGAACATTTTCTTCCATTACCTCCTGGTATTCTCCTTATTGAAAGATTTTTCCAATTGGCTTCCGGTCCTTCCTTTTCTATAAGATCATAGGTTTTCATTTATAGCTCAAATGAATTTCTACCTCCTAAATATTCCCTTCTTCATTAAACTTCATTATAAATAGCCTATTAAGGAGCTCATTGTCCATCTATATCTCAACACATATACATGTATAGCCTATTCTTTTTATACTTGCTATTGCCTTATTAAGGTAAGGATCTACTTATTAAAATGTATAAAAAATATAATCTATTTATATACTAGTACTATAAAGTTATATTATGTAACTTAATCTTTACTAAAACATGTTTAAACTTCATATTTCTTATATCTACTTATGGGTGCTTTGTCTACAAGAACATTGGCTTATTATTGATATGTCATGACGCTGCCTCTAATATTTTTATCATGTTAGACTTTGAGTTAAACATAAAGAAAAAGGTTATTTTCATTTTATTAGTTATTTTAAATTAAGGACATAAGTGTAGTTTTCTACTCTAAGAGTTTAAATGCTTTCTACTTCACCTTCTTTTTTCTCTATTTCCTTATAACTCTTGAAGTTAATGGTAATTATTGTAACACTGTGTTGTAAGTTCGTCACTTCATTTGTATCCCTATTGAGAATTCTTATTGTTCAATATATTCTTTTATTTTATAAAAATAGTATATTCTTTAAGTTAAATAAAGTTAAAATTTCATTGAGTGTATAAAGTGGTTGATACTTATGTGTCTCTAGTAATAAACATGCATATCTTCCAATTTATGTTCTTAAAAATATTTTTATTATATATTATTTTTAAAAATATCTTTTACATCAACTTATCTAACTACTTTTAACAAATAAGAAAGAAAGAAAGCATTTAAAATTCCAAAATCTCCACTTCCTTTACTCGTACATGCACTCTTAATTAATTTATAGATAAGTTAACTCCAGCCGTAAAATAATGCACGCGACTAGCATTTTGTAAGTTTAAACCGAATTTGCAGAGCATTATCTACCACAAACTGATGTTTTTGTAGCATACTTGTCCTTGAACAGGTATTTAGGGAAACGGATTTGCCATTCGGTTTCACAGCATTCCATTTTCATTGCACTCGGGGTGTGCTAATAAAAAATGTAAACCAAATCCCCAGCCGTCTTCTCGGAAGCAAATCCTGAGTGTTTGACGATTGTAAGAGGAGCAGCTATGACTGACAAAATCTTGCACATAGTGATGTATCCATGGTTTGCCTTTGGTCATCTCACCCCTTTTCTCCATATCTCCAACAAACTTGCAGATAGAGGCCATAAAATCTCCTTCTTGTTGCCGAAAAAGGCTATACTGAAACTAGAGTCCTTCAATCTACATCCACATCTCATCACCTTCGTTCCTATTGCAGTGCCGCACGTGGATGGTCTCCCTCTGGGCACTGAGACAACAGCTGATGTTCCGTTCCAATTGCAACAACTTTTGGCGAGGGCCCTGGATCTCACAAAACCAGTTGTTGAGTCTCATCTTCTTGACCTAAAGCCTGACCTTGTGTTTTTTGATTTTGCTTGTTGGTTGCCGACATTGGCTCGTAAATTGGGTGCGAAATCAGTTCACTACTATTTGATTAGTCCTGCCACCGTTGGTTACTTACTGAGAACGGAACCGAAGAACCATGGAAGAAGCTTGATCGAAGCTGATCTGAAGCAGCCCCCACCAGGTTTTCCTCAATCATCGATAAGGCTACGTGCTCATGAAGCCCGAGGATTGGCTGCTGTGCACGTAAGTCCTTCTGGTAGTGGCATGTCGTTCATGGAACGACAATTAACCTCCCTCGAAACGTGTGATGCAGTTAGTTTCAAAACATGTCTAGAGATGGAAGGATCTTATTGCAATTACGTGGAGAGTAAATTTGGCAAACCAGTAATCCTGGCAGGTCCTGTCGTGCCGGAACCACCAAATTCGACGTTAGAAGAACAATTCGCACAAATGCTGGAGAACTTTCAAGATGGAACTTTGGTTTTTTGTGCATTTGGGAGTGAATGTGTTCTTCAAAAAGGTCAGTTTCAGGAGCTCTTACTAGGTCTGGAGCTTACAGGTTTACCCTTTTTAGCTGCTCTTAGACCACCAGTAGGTGTAGAAACTGTTGAATCAGCTCTTCCAGAAGGATTTGAAAAGAGAATTCAGGGAAGAGGGTTTGTGTACGGAGGATGGGTCCAACAACAGTTAATACTAAAACACCCAAGTGTGGGGTGCTTTGTGACACATTGTGGATCTGGGTCCTTATCGGAAGTTATGCTAAATAAGTGTCAGATAGTATTACTTCCAAATTTCGGAGATCAAATAATCAATGCAAGATTGATGGTTGGGGATCTGAAAGTAGGGGTGGAGGTGGAGAAAGATGAAGAGAGTGGATTGTTTACGAGGGATGGGGTTTACAGAGCAGTGAAAGCTGTCATGGATGATGACAGTGAAGTGGGAAAAGAAGTGAGATCAAACCATACAAAATGGAGAGAGTTCCTTTTGAGGGAAGGCCTTGAAAAGTCATATCTCGATGATTTTGTCAACAAGTTGCAAAGCTTGGTGGCATGATTTAAATGCTATCATCCTTTGTATTTCTTTTAGTTCATTATAAATCCTGTCACATTAATAGGTTGAGAATGAATAGCTAGCTATTCATATTATAACTTCATATAATCTTTTTCCTTAATCCCTTAATTTCTCTCCACTTGTTTATTTGAATTTTCTCACCTTAGCATCTACATTTCCTCATTTATCTTAGCTGAACAGGTTCTATTGTCCAATGAGTATGTTCTCTAGTAATTTTGGGACGACTCCTTTGCAGTTACTCTCGTCTCCCCTTCATTAGTCCTCTGTCTCGTTTTCTACTTTTCTAAATCATCGTATATTAATGTTTAGTGTTGGACAATTGTTGACAACGTATAATTACCCAATCTGTGAATTTTAGATAAAAAGTGTAATTTTTTAATTGGTAATGAGTTAACATAAATATAATGACATTATTTTTCTCTTGAGTTAACATATAGAATCAGCAAAATATTGAATTTAAAATAGGATTAAGTTTGGTTAAAATTTGAGAACTTACCTATTGTTAATTTTTTTCAAGTGTAGAAAGTTTAGTTATGTGGATGGCTGAAAATTGGTAATAATTCTAAGAAGTTTGAAGAATTTTTAGTAATAGAAATATGTATCAATCACCTCTCAAGACTGGTAATGCTACATCCTTTAGCAATGGTCACGCCATTGGTACTTGGAAAGATAAAATAACAAGTCGATAGACTAAACACAAGCTCAAACACTACGAGGTATTAATGGTAAATGGAATTCTAACCCCACTTGTAAATCTGTTTAAAGTAGGAGCGTCAATATAGTCCTCTACATTAATTGGTTTCTTTTGGAGTAAAAGACCAACATTTCCATCAGTGCAAACATAGGCTATGGATAGATGGAGTAAGAAGGGATTGGAAAGAACAATGCTCACGGAGGATGACACCTTTATATTCAAGTTCAACAACACGACTTGCCTGGAGCAAGGTCCCTGGCATAAATGGGGACAATTTATGTTCATCCAGAAATGGAGGCCAAGAGTTGAACTTGACAGAAGTAATATTGATAATATCCTATTCTAGGTAAATTTTCACAATATACCCCTTAAAGTATGGACTATTAAGGGCTTAGCTTCTTAGCAAGCTCCATAGGCAAGTTAATTTGTATGGATACTCAAGCTGCACATATGGAGAGAATCTACTATGCCAAGTTATGCATAGAAGTTAAAAATAATGTTGAGTTGGCAGAGTATATTCTTGTTATGAAGTTAAGAGAAGAAGGGGAAGTTACAAGAGTGGAGATTGCCATTTCTTACCCATAAAAACCCAAAAACTTTAATAGGATATAGGAGCCAACAAGTAAAACCTTCAATACTGATAGTTATGTTGAGTTAATGGGACTAGATGACTCCTTTACTTCTACCATCTTGAGCAATGAAATGCATACAAATTAGGTTGAATATAACAGCTCTGGTACAAAAACAAGAGAAGGAAGTTGAAAATTCTAAATTAGTAAAATTTATTCATGCTATGGACAATCTTGCTAAGCCTAACACATAGGTATTTCTGGGAGATAAAGAGATTAGTAGTTCTATTAATTTTAATGATGAGAATGCTAAAATAATAGAGAATCAAAAAGAAGAGGAATTGGAACCTGCAATTACTAACAAAAGAAAATTAGGGAGGAAGAAGGAAAAAAAGGACTAAGAAGTTCACAACCTTTTATCTAATAGCATGATAGCTTTAATATGGAATGTAAAAGAGCTAAATGACTTTCTTAAAAGAAAATCTATAAAGGAGGTTATCTTAGAGAAGAAGCCCCTGATTATGGGCCTAATTGAAACCAAAATAAAGTTGCTTTAGCTACAGAAGTGTCTTAGATTTTTAGGCACTAAATGGAAGATCTAGTCGAATCATACTCACCATTACAATGGCGGGAATATTTGTTCTTATAATTTAGACAAAGTGTTCATTAAGACAATTATGGAATATGATCAAATTATGCATCTAAATTGCCAAATTTAAGGTACTCATACCTATTTTGATATGTCTATTATTTATGCAGCAAACTTTGTGTTTCAAAAAAGCTAGCTTATAGGAGGACATTAAAATTATTAGTCCAACGATAACCAAGCCTTGGATAATGATACGGGATTTCAATTATACACTTTCTCACTAGAGTTTGAGGGTTGCAAAATTAAGCATAAAGGATCTTATAGATAGCTTATTGAACTCACATAGTATGTGGGCTTAATGGATTTAAGATATGCAGTCGCTTGGTCACCTAGTAAAATAAGCAACAAGGGCACTTATACATCAGGAAAAAGCCAAACAGAACAATGGTTAACTAGTAGTGGCTCCCTCCATTTATGAGTTCATATGCTCATTTTAGAGACAATGTCTATTTAAATCATTCATGGATTAAAATTAAGAGGATATGCCAATACAATCCAAGCAAAACACTCGTCAAATTTTTAATGCACTTACAAAAAGAGAGGGATTTTAAGAGATGGTTTACAAAAGTTGGGCAAAAGAAGTAGAAGGTTACAAGTCTTACCAACTTATGAGGAAAATTTAAAAATTCAAACTTGCAATTAAAGAGTTTACCAATCAAAATAATTTGAACCTTATTGAAGCTAAGCATAATTTGAAGACTACTCAAGAAAATTGCTATAAACACCCTCATGACATTGCTTTAAGATCTTTAGAGACATAAAGATTGAAGGAATATAAAAATGCTCTCTCACTGCATAGCTCAATTCTCAACTACAAAAACGAAATGCCAATACAAAATTTTTCCAATCTTCAATCCTAACTACTAGAAATTGAAAGAAAATCTCAAATGCTTTAAGATATAAGTGGGGTTGAACATACAAACCAAGATAAACTAGAAGTTATTACCCTGGATTAGTTCAATAAGTTGATGGGATCCAAGTTGAAAAAGCTTCTATCAAAGTCACTTAACTGACACCTGCTAGAAACTACATTCTTATTAACACTTATTATGGATTTTAAGTGGATCACTTCCAGATTTTATCCAAAATTTAAATTATACTCCCCTTATCATTCATCAACATTGGTATTGTGATCCTATTCCTTTTAGATAAAGTCAAATTATTAAAGAATTTAAAATTGTTGTCTCCCTCTTTAAGCTAAGAAACCTTAGCTTTTTATCTCAACTAGTTATAATCAAAACTAAAATAGTGGGATTGTCATACAATTCCTTTTATGCTTTATAGAGATTATCTTTAACCTCCTTGAGTTAGGTAGTTGTGTCATATCTATAAAGCTAGTTTAGGCAATCTTTTAGTAGTTTCAACTTCCTGGCCAACTAAAAGGCTTTCAACCCTTTAATATCTTTATTCCATAGTCCTTCTACCAACTCTGGAAAATCACTTCTTTCAGTTAAAAATTTAAGAATCTAAAGGGAGTTTTCACTTTTGGCTTAGATGATAGATTTAGAATCTCAACCATACTAGGATCAAATCAATTTAAGGGGATAAAGTGACTGAATGAATATGGTAAAAGATCCATCCATTTCTATTTAGCTAGAGCTTTGTCTAGTTTTTTTCCTAATAAACCATTCCTCGATTTTTTTTTATTATCCTAAGTAAATAGGTTACCAAAAATCTAAGATTCTCAAATAAAACATTTCATTCCTTAATCTTGTCAATACCATTTGTTTTTGTTTTGGACTTTTTGCTTTAGGTGGATAAAGTACATGTTGAGGTCCCTAATTAGAATCTAAGGAAAATTAAGACTAGCTTGGATAAAAGCAAAAATCTCCCTAGACTTTCCTTCTTATGAATTTGAAGTTAGCTATATAAATAACTGAAATCTCAAATCTAGTAGGAATTCCTTCTATTTGGCATTCTAAGTGCATAAACTAGTTAGATTCCTTCAAAATATTCATCCTGAACATATCTGAATTAAAAAAAATGGCTCTCCCATTTCAGTGATGGTCATGGTTAGAGTATATCACCCTATTAGAGCTATGTCTGTACTTACAACATTGACAAACTAAAATAAGTCAATCAAATTGTAATACATATTAAGTGTATGAACCTTATTTCCAAAATAATGAAAATGAGATGGATCATTATTTAATCTATATGTAATATTGTAGTGTTCATTTATGCTATACGTAATTAGTTGTTTAAGTTTAACAAAGACCTATAATTGTAAAATTTAAAATATAGATTTACAAATAGTTTTTCCAAATTAAAATGACGTTGTACGTGGATTTAATCACTTATTACATAACAAAGGAAACATTATATTTAAGAAAATAGTACACATGTGTCTTACACTATGGTAATAAGTATAAATAAAGTTTTATATGGGGCTATCTGTAAGTTCACAAGTACAGAAGGCACAACGTTTATCATCCTATATAAAGTTTACAAATATAAGAGAAATTGCATACATAGTTTTTGTACATAGGATCACATGTTATATACAAACCATAAAGATTAATATATCTAACTTAGTAGTTTGCCTCCAAGTTCAAAAGCTTTTTATTCAACTTTACTTCTTATCCTTTTTATTGGTCCATCTTCTTCTTGTATTCATCTTAACCTTATTGAAGTCTTATATCTTCCAAGTTGATTATTGGTTGTCTCCCTTAATGTTCCAGTTTCTTGAATTAGTACCTTACCTTTCTTTTGGTATATATTGATACCATACTTTCTTGGGAAGACTTATGCACCTAACCTAACATCAAATATTAAAGATGTCAGAATTTATAAACACAATATCATCCATGAACAATTTATAAAAAAGATTGTCTTCATTGAAGATTAAGGTTGGATTATATTACGTGACTCAAAAAATGATATCTCGCATGTTTCAGAATTGTTTCCAACAATTTTTACATTTCTTAAAGATGGCATGTCTTCTAGTTTTTCATCATAGACCATCCTTTTTACCTTCACCAGCTTCCCATATTTTCTTTTTCTTTGGAAAGCTTTCCTACTCTTTTCTTAAAGATGAAAGGTCTGATAGTGTGTCCATATTCTTCCTCGGGTATTCTTCAAAATTGTTCACATGGTATAGATTTATGCTTTTTCAATAATACCTTGTATATTCCTTGATTGACCTGTTTTTGTGTTAGTCAATATTTTAATAAATTGCAAGTACGCGGTGTAGTTGTAGCTAGTACTGGTAAGTATGAGTCGATCCCCTGAATACTAGTACTTACCCGTCCCCTATTATCTAACCTAAAGATTGATTTCATATTTTTAATAGAAAGAAAATAAAAATAAAACAATTAAAGAAATAGGAAATGATAATGAATGTAAAGATAGTGGAATTAACTAATAAAACTGTCCTTATTAGAAATTAGTATGTAGGTTCAAATCCCCTTAAACCCTTAACAACTTGATCTTTTATCACACAATTCTTTTGTTCATGTATTAGACCATAGAGACTCCTATGGTATGCTAGTAGCTAACCTTAAGTCTACTAATAACTAATCCTAAAGCCTCTAACCGAATTACTCAGGTTAAATATTATAGGATTGCTTTACCGATTTATGAGTCTTTCTATTAGATCTGATCCTAATCCAGAAGATTTATGTCATCCTATCTATAGGGTTGAAATTAACTCCTTCTAATTACGATAGATCTATTCACACTAGGATTTGTCAATCTCTATTTATGAAATTAAATTATGATCTAATATTCTCGGGTTATTAGAACATAAATAAAATGCGTAATCATATTATATCAAACAACCAATTGCATTAATAAAAGAATCAAATCATATCAAAGTATTAACATAAGGTTCATCTAACCTAAATACTAACTTGATTTAGCTACACATAATTGAACACAAAACCAAACATACATTGAAAGAAAAACAAATAGAAAGCAATGGGTTCAAAATTCTAACTCTCCCTGCTTGTCTTATATCAAGTATTCTTGCGATGTAGAGATTTGATCTTGTATTCCGATGGATGTTTCCTACTTCTATAGACCAAAATCTTCCATTCTGGACATTCTCCACATCTGAAAATTGCCTCCCAAAGTCTCCTCCTTCTTTCTACCCCTAAAACATCACTTTTATATTAAATTCTTGGTTTTTAGGTCGTGCAATAAACTGTGTATAATCAGAATCTGTCAAGTATCGCAAAATTGCACGGATGCGCACTCCTTCCAGATTGTTGATTTTATGTTTTTCGTTGCATTTTTTACCAATTCTTTTCCTTTAAGTCTATGGAGGCAATTATCAACTATAAACACATTTAAAGCACATTAACTACTAAACATACAAAAAAAGTATAAAATACCAAGTAAGAATACATTAAATTTTTACAGTCAATTAACCATTTATCAGATAACCCCACACTTAAGTTTTTTCTTTTCCTCAAGTAAACCATAATCAAAATTATAAATTTACAACATCAATCCATCGTCAATTTCAACCTATCCATTCATACTATGCATCATCGTATTATATTGAACAAAATTAACATGCACTTAGAATCAAGTTGTCATTAAATTAACTTCCTAAGTAATATTAATGGATAATCACATCAACAATCACATTGAAATTAAAACCATACATCTTTACACCCTCATAAGATTTCACTCAATGCGCTCAAGTGTTTAAGGTGAAAACTATCAAGACTCTCAATTCATGCATAGTAAAATCCTTACCATATGCTTGCAGTAAAATCATATCTCCACCACTTATGTACAAACTAGAAATAAAAATCAAAAGATCTTTATGAAGGTTGTAATGGGGCTTAGGTAAGGTATGATTGGAATAAGTGGGGTTTAAGTGATGGAAATTTACTCAAGAAATATTACACAACTTGTTTACAAAGCATACATAGGTCCTTTTTCAATGCAACTCTATCGATACTACTTACTTTACTAGTTTTTTTCACAATATTCCAATAAGTACCACAATTCAACATATATAATATCCCCACACTTAATTTTTTACTTGTCCTTAAGCAAACTATAATCAAAATTATAAATTTACAAAATCAATCCATCATTAATTTCAACTTGTTAATTCATACTATACATCATCGTATCTTATTGAATTAATATGCAATCAGAATCAAGTTGCCATTAAATTGACTTCCTAGGTAATATTAATCATAGTCACATCAATGGAGCCAAAAACTTGATTGACCTATTTTTACATTAATCAATATTGTAATAAACTGCAAGTGCACAATGTAGCTGTAACTAATACTGGTAAGTACGGGTCGATCCCACAAAGACTATGAATAGTAATACTTACCTTTCCCCTATTATCTAACCTAAGGATTGATTTTAGATTTTTAATAAAAATAAAACAATTAAATAAATAGGAAACAATAATGAATGTAAAGACAGTGAAATTCACTCAGAAAACTACTATCATTATCAAAAATTAGTATCCAGGTTCGAATCCCCTTAAACCATTAATAGATTAATCTTTTATCATGTAATTGTTCTGTTGATGTATTAGAGCGCGGAGACTCCTATGGTATGTTAATAGGTGACCTTTAAGTCTATTAACAATTAATCCTAAGGTCTTTAACCGAATTACTTAGGTTAAATCTAACAGGATTGCATTATCGATTTGTGAGTCCATCTATTAGGTTTAACCCTAATCTGGAAGATTTATGTCATCGTATCTCTAGAGTTGTAATCAACTCCTTCTAATTACGGTAGATCTATTCACACTAGAATTTCTCAATCTCTATGTATGAAATTAGATTATGATTTAATATTCTCGGGTTATTAGAACATAAATAAAATATGTAATCATATCACAATATATCAAAATACCAATTCCATTAATAAAAGAATCAATCATATTAAAGCATTAACATAAGATTCATCTAACCTAAATACTAACTTGACGCTTAGTTACATATAATTGAACACAAAATCAAATGTACATTGAAAGAAAAAAAATAGAAAACAGTGGGTTCATAATTATAAATCTCCCTAGTTATTTTCTATTGAGTATTCTTGCAATGTAGAGGTATGATCTTGTATTCCAATGGATCTTTCGATGATTTCTCTCTCTTTTCTAGACCAAAATTGTCCTTGCTAAACGTTCCCCACATCTAGAAATTGCCTCTCAAAGTCTCCTCCTTCCTTCTACCCCCTAAATGTCACTTTTATACTAAATTCTAGGTTTTTAGGTTATGAACAATCTCTTGCATGGCTATACATTAGACCGTGTATAATTAGAATCTATCAATTATTGCGAAAGTGCATGGGCATGCAAAAATGCACAATAATGCACTCCTTTTAGATTGCTGATTTTCTATTTTACTCTGCATTTTTTCCCAAACTCTTCTCCTTTAAATCCATAAAGACAATTATCACCTTTAAACACACTTAAAGCACGTTAAGTACTAAATATAAAACAAAAGTATAAAATATCAAGCAAGAATAAATTAAGCCCCTCCTAGCTTTGATTAGTCTGGTAGGTTCCCCATTAACTAAGAGGCTTATTGTTGTTATTGTTACACATTCCTCTATCCAATCTCTGAACAATGTTAGGTATCCTACTATTTTCAAAATTTTGTATAGGAAGCTCCAGTTAATATAATCATAAGCCTTATCTAGATCCATTTTTATTGTACAATTCTTCCTTTTCCTTTTAGAATGGTATCCCTCCACTAGTCCCTGGCAAAGTAAGATGTTAGTAGCCACTGATCTCCCTCTCAAGAGAGCATTTTTTTCAGTACTAATGATCTCTCCTAGACCCTTTCTTATCCTATTTTCCAAAATTTGTCACTTTTTTATAAAGAATATTGCAACAGGTAATAAGCCTAAAGTGATCCATCCTTATAGCATTGCTTTATTTGGGAATAAGGTATACAAAGGTTTTCTTCCATTCCTTGAGGAGTGTTTTCTTATAGAAAAACTCTTACATTGCTTTTACCACTTCATCCCCCATCAAATCCCATTTTTTCTGAAAAAACCTAGTATTATAGCCATCTGGCCTTTGGCCTTTGTCAGGGTTCAATGAGAATATAGCCTCCTTATTCTCATCCATTGTTACTTACATTACCAACTTAACCTTACTTTGTTCACTCACTTGTTTAAAACTAGCTACCATCTCCTATGCAATATCCATGACTCTAGTTTCAGTGCCAAACTGTTTAGAGAAAAATTTAAATCTGAGTGTTTCTTGCTTTCCTAGCTTTCATATTTCTAACTAGCTTTATCTTCTAAGAACTTGATGACATTCTTGTTTCTCCTTACTGAGATGGATCCCACAAAGTATTTAGTACATCTCTCCCCCTCGTTCAACCATGTCATTCTTGATTTTTGTCTTAACATTATGTTAGTGTCTACCAGAACTTGATTATACCTAGCAACCAATTCAGCTTCCTTTCTCCTTAGCTACATCTCCTCTGGTCTAGTTAATAAAATTTTGTGACATGCCTTTAGGTCCTCCAGTACTTTGCCTATTTCTTTATCTTTAGGCCTTTATGTATCACTACACAGCTTCCTCAACTGACTCCTCAGGCCTTTTGAGATTCTTATTTAGGTTATAGCTCTTAGGACCTAGAATAATAGCCTCCATCTCCTGCTTGAGTATCTCCCTAAAGCCTGGGTGATCCATCAGATGGGTGTCTAGTTTCAGTGTATGTTTACCTATAATGGTACTGTCTCCATTTTATTCATGTCCAATGTGACCCTCAAATGCCATTGGATGAACCACAAGTACCATGGCCCTGCTTCGAGCACCTTTTGGGCATTATCTTTTAAATTGAACTTAAACACGCAAAGCCCATCTTTATTCACCATATTGTTCGCCAACCCCTTGTTCCTCCATCCTGCATTTGTCCATTTTTGAATAATTGGAAAGGTCAGCCTCTTCTCTATAAAAAAAATCCCATCAGTGAAGTGCTCCATTTTCTTGCACTTATTGTAGTAACTCCAATGGTGCCTAAATAGGTTTTTCTGTTTTTTCTTCCACATACTTAAGTTTTCCCATGTTCTCTATATCTCCTACAATGGAGCTCCACTTAGTTTTCTCCATGTTCCCATTTTACGCTCATGAAATATGTTTTTTCAAGGGTCCTTTTAGGAATGGGAAATCTGTGTTGAAGAGTTGGAAGGGAGGTAGGTCGGGTTTTGTTTTATTGTTCCATTTTTGGAAGGTGTTTAGTGAGTGAGGTGGTTAACATGTAAGGTGGTTTGTAAGTCAAATTGAAAGGATCAAAAGGTTATCGGAGAATGGGAGCGAAATTGGTTATTTGGGAGAAGGAGAAGGGGAAGGCTCAGAATGACAATGTAATCTTGTTACATTTAATATTTTTTGATATGTTTTGGTAGAAATTATACAGAAAAATCAAATTTAAAATGATTATACAAGAAAAACACAATTGTATAGTATGACAATTAATTCACTTGCATAACCCTTTTGTGTAGTAGAAGAATCTATTATGTATATTTAAGATAAATTATTTCAAATATCAGAAATTTTATGAGTTTGTTCAATATATATCAATCTTGATTTTTAACACTAAATAGTAACAATGTTATCTTTATTGTCTTGTCATGTAAGACATGCCTATAATCAAATATTAATTTTTCTTTAAAATATATAGATTTGCCCTTTAAGCCTTTATACACATATCTTGCATACTCATTGTTTAAAAATTATTGGGACTCCCACAAACAATGCATTAGAGGTTACTCATTGAAAATTTTAAGCAAACAATAAATGCAATGTATGATTCTTGCAAACATTGAGGTTAATTATTGAAAAATGTTAGAATTTTACTTACATTTTTTTAAATTAATCATAACACTCGCTAATTGCCCTTCGTATTCCTTCTACTATCCTTTTCATTACAAACTCGTAACATTGTTCAACTTTCCCAAATAACGATTGAGTCTATGAATAGGTGGCTGCAACATGGTGGCAAGTTTGATAGATGCAAAAATAAGGAGGCTGATAAGAGTTACCTTGTGATGAGTCCAACATTGATGAAAATTAGGAGGTTGATCATGAGAGTGATTACTAAACTAGTTTCTAGATATTTATGGTTTTATGAATGTTTTCAAAACTGAATTGGAAGTTAAACTGATAAAAAAAGAGGTTTGAAGTTTAAAAGATTCAACCGATATTAGATTATTATAAAATAGGTTAAAGATTATATAAAATTGAAGAATTTAAAAAATGATTGAAAAGATTGTCCTTGCTCATTGAAATTTTTAAAGATTAATTAAAAAGAAAATTATTAAATAAATATTAATTGGTTTATTTTGGTTTATAAAAATTAATTTGTTTACAAACAACATAAATTATTAAATTAAATTAAATCAAAAAATTAAAAATCGAATTGAAAAGTTGGTCAGTTCAAGGTTTTCATTGTTAAATCAGTCAAATCGGTTCAGTTTTTAAAAGCATTGGATTTTATCATATTTAAATACTAGATATACTAGTAAAATTATAGAGGATTTTGATTTTGATAGCTGGAAACTGAAAGAACCACTCACAAAATTTTAGGGGAAAAAAAGAGAGATTTTAGAAATTAAAAAATAAGGAAAGATAAATACATACGATATTTGATTAGATACTACGTAATTCAATAATGAGGGGATATTTAAATCTTTTGTAATATTAATAAGATGACATGTTAGTAAAATTAACAAATGTTAAAGACACCCTTAACATTGGGATAAATACATACAAATTCTTATAATTGATATTATTTAGTGTCATAATTAGAAAGTTAAAATGTATTTTTTACAAAAGGACTTAAGATATTTAAAATATTTAATTAGTGAAATAGTCATTATCAATACTTTATTATACAATTTTATCAAATAATGAATATGATCGTGTAATTCAGTTTAAATTACGACAACATATCAACCATGTTTCAACATAATTGATCAAATAACTACAAACCTCTCTTTTATAAAAACACACCCAAAAAAAAAAAGCATTCGACACTAACTGATAATTTATAGTGAACTCTTCAAATTTAATAAAAACATCATCATAAATTTCAACTATTTAGGAAAAGTGCATCTTTTTTCATTTCATATTTTATTTTATAATTGAAGCTCAAAACATATTTACAGAAATTACAAGCTCTCCTACTAAAGTTGTGATACAAATTTCAAGAATTTTGTGTACAACTAATCTCTAATTTGACGATTACGAACAATCCAGAAAACGTACTCCATCGTTTGACATTTCGATAATCATCTCAACATAGTTCCAGGTATTACAAATTGAACATCATGATATAGGTAAGGGTTGGGCATGACAAGTTCACGAAAAGAAATCATCCCATCAACAAAAATTACTTGATAAGTATATTCCTTCAGCATCAGCAAAATCTGAATACATCCAAAGGGCAGTGTTCGTAAACTTGGTAACGCCACTAAGAAAGTCAGGTTGTCAGCATCTCTTGGATGCTACAGAAGCAGACTCGAGTAAAATCGATGGCATAGATTCACAAGGAAGTCACCTTATCGAACTGGCATCGCTAACGCAAAGTAGGCATCTGAATTCACTGACATCAATAGCTCTATTACAACCACCTCATTTGGCAAGCGACTCTCGAGCCCTCGTTCGATAAAACCTGCTTGGCACAAGCCAATGTCTTTACAATCATTAAAGGAGGAGATTACAACGAAGTAAGTAATCGAAAAATACACTACTTCTAACCAGGAGCTAACTTTCTTCCGCCATACAGCTCGTTTGTTAAAGGATTGGACGACCAGTGATTCACACCTAGCCTGCTAGTAGGTTGGAACCCAACTATTTTTCCTTCAGTTGACAAAACTACCTGTATTCAGACACAAGGTCAACAAATGATTCTATCAAGTGGCAATTCAAGAGTGACGATTAAGGCAAGATACGAAAGAATTACATTAACATTCCCAATATGCCGTAGTAGAAAGATAACAGCACAAAGCACAACTCAGTTGTTAGGTGGTTTTAGTAACATCGAAGTTTGAAAAATAACTATCTAAACGTAAGTCACGGTTCCTAATTAACATGGCTAGTGTGAGAGGCAAAGAGATCCTCTTTTTTCTGTAAGGTGACCTGTAGCATAGGCAGGACATACGTAAATAAAGCAAAATGGATTACTTGATAGCTAGCAATACTCTGGGCAGATGATTTCATATCCTCTCCAATTTCCTGTATAGAATCCCAATCTATCAAATCTTCCATCCCACTGGAATCAGCTTCATGGGTAATTTTCAAGTACTGTGGCAATTCACCAATCCAAGCCCCATTACTACTTTCTGTTATGATTTCACAGGGCCAACCAAAAGCATCCTTTATCTTTTTGATAACCAGGACACAAAGTTCTTGCAACTGTAAAACAAGATCTAATTATATATGTGGGAAATTTTAAAAAGAACAAAAGAAAAAAGAAATCAAGAAATCATATTAAATTTTACCATTAAGCACCTTCTCACAAACCTAATGGAACAATCCATTGCCAAACATGTTCTTACAGTGAAGAATGAAACTATGCTTTTATACCAAGGTGTAATACTTTAAAACACACTCCTCTGCAGTACATAGATGTAAACTGATTGTTGCAATGGAACAAACACGTATATGCAGTTGGCAAGATTATATATTACCCACCTTTGCATCATTGAGTGCTTCATTTACAGGATACCTAATTTTGTCTGAGGTCACGGGTCTTGTCTCTTGTGGGTACTTAAACCCATTACGCAAATGAGGAAAACAAAACTGACTAAGTACACTCGCAATAATGAGAAAAACTCCACTTGCAAGACCAAGAGACAAGGTACTCAGTAAAGAACTGTTACTCTGTAAAGAAAAAGAGGGATCAATAGCATCAGTTATTATAGGCTAAAAACAAAGTTAAAACAACACAATTGTAGTTTAGCTATAATCATCACATGTAAATCACAAGCATTTCTGAGGGTGCATTTGGAAACAAGATTGTACCCTGCTACCCAAAACAGAATTAAGGTATATGGGCATGGAAAGGAAATCATACAACTTAAAGTTCCAAGAGTCATAAATAGGAAAAGAAAAAGAAAGGAGTTTGAGTTTAAGGAAACGGGAAACATTGACAATAGATCACGTTGAAATGTTATTAGCATCCCAGCTTAATTAGGGTACCAAAGAATAGGATGCTATAACACTTCAATAACGGTTCCTGGTTGAATCAAATATCATTAGCAATGACATGAAGAAAGTATTTAGGATGGCTCGTTGGCTTTTCACATGTTAATGATCCAGAATAGAAAAAGCAGACAAGTATCATTGGAATACCTTTTTGTTGGACAACCTAACAAATTTTGTCACAACACCACAAGACAGATCGTTATGGGGCAATGTGTATGTATCTTCATAAAACATATCTAATACTTCAGCCAATCCAACCTACAAGAACGAGAGAACTTAGTAAGAACAAAGAAGAAGACAACAGAGTAACACGAAATCCAAGTACAGCTAGGAATGACAACTGGAGCCCTGCTGGCCCAAAGTCAATGGGCCAGACCGGGGTTGACGGACTTTGGGTCAGCTCAAAAGCCCGACCAGCCCAATCCCCTCCAGTCCGAGTGGAAAGCAACGGACATCAGGCCCAGCCCACTGCCATACTCTATAGCTCAGTGATGAAAAAAATGGTAAACTACCATTTGGGTGTGTGTCAAAAGAACTTCCCAAGTATTCTCAGCAGCTTTTCTCCAGCCTTCAAATTTTACATGCTTGAAATTATCAGCATTAATTTGCATCCTGTAAGCGGGAACATATTCCCTTGCCCAAGAACTGAATTCAGGACCACCAATATTTTCCAACTTATAATGCGCTTCTGGCACCCACCAAGTGTACTTATCCCTCATTTTCAATCCATTATACCTCTTCTTTGCCAAATTAAAACTCTCTAACAAATTCTTGGCATTTTCAATTATCTCATTGTCAGACAATTTATAAATGGTGACTGAGGAGTCGCCGGACACAACCCTGTTAGGCGTTTGAAACCACTTGAAATAATGACTTGAAGTGTCCCCCAACCGATCGCCAAGGAAATGACTTTCCGTGTTTTGAAGAGCAGCAGCACAAATAGCTTCCGTAAGCAGAGATGTAACCTTTTCATCGGATGCACTAAGGCGGAAGGAGACCTGCTGATACGCAATTGCATACATAAGGAAAACCGAACCCATGAGTACGAAGTGGGCAACACCACACAACAGGAACCAGACTACAGTTAACTTATTCGACAAAATAGCACCAATAACAGCTTTCCAACCTCTCTGGGGTTTTCAGGATCCTCCATGTTCCTCATAGAACCGGGACTAAACACAACAAGTTCAAAGTTCCAAAGTTGTTGCAAAACCACTTGCCTAAATGTCATAGCTAGAATATTCTGCGGCGTAGACACTGAAAGAACATCTTCTTTCAGAGAACTTCTAAGTTTTCTCGCTTTCTCTTTCACTTTCTTTGCAGGCAAAAACTGTAAATTTAATCAGAAAATGAAAAGAAAGAAAGAGAATTAACTTCTAGATGATTCAAAGCAGGTAGAAAAAAAGCCGAGTTGCTTAATTTATGAAAAGGAAGACGGACCAATCGAGTAGAGACGGTGGCGTGGTCATCACCGGGGCCAGGGAAAACAGTCTCCACGACCATGACGGGAGCGCCGGATCGAATGTGGTCATCAGCGGAGCGGCCTCCATCGGCTGCGGCGGCGGTGAGGGCTTGGTGGTAGGAAACGGAGCCGAATAAGCTGAGGCGAGAGGAGTCGTTCTCGAAGGTTCTAAAACAAGGGAGTGTATTGTCGTTGGGTTCAGTAACGAGGCGGAGGATTTCGTCAGTCTGTAATGTGCAGAAAAGGGCTGGGTAGTGAATTCTGGAAATGGACAGGGGCTGTTTGGGAAGAAAAAAAGCGTTGCTGCTAGCGAGGGGATGGGATGGAGGGGAGACAAGGCGTGGGAGATGGTAAAGACCGGCCATTATGGATACTTCTCCAGCCCGTTCGCTCTCGCGTCAGGGATTGGTTTTAACTTCTGAGTTTATTCATGGAACTTATTTTGTTCTCCAAAAAATACTTGGCTTTTAAAGTAATGCTCGTTACAATATGGAATTCTCCAATACGAATTGTTCGGTTAAAAATGTATTTTTATTTTAATAAATATTAAAAAATATATAAGATTTTATTGATAGAAGCCAAGTTCAAGCATGTGACACAAACATTACTTCCGGTTCCTTCATGGCGTGAGGTGTTTGCAGTAGATATCGTGGGCATGCTGAGATCTTTTGCTTATTTTTAGGAACATTATTTCTTTTCAGTTGTTAAGTTGGAAAACCCACTACTCTTATTTTCTTATGATTTCAATTTCAGTTATGTGAGTGAGTTCACGTTTCATTGGCTTGTAATCTTCTCTGGTTTCTATTGCCTATAAATAAGACGAAGTTAATGGAATAAAGAGAGGATTATCTGTGTTCTTTCCTTGTATGATATTCTTCCTTCTTTCCCTAAAAATTATCTTTATCAGGGGCAGGTTGTGGCAATGAATACTAGAAACCAATCCAATGCTGAATTTCGAAATGAGACAAGAAATATTGGGTTGTCATGAATCTAGTATACACCAAATCCACTCCACACTTGATGTCATCCTAACCAAACTACAAAATCTAGAGATCGCCATGAAACCACCTACTGAGGAAAATCCTTTCGCCCCTGGAAACATTGGAAATAGTAGTAATCCTCAGAACTTACAAAATTCCAAACTGCAAAACATCAATAACCTAATCCAAATTCTTAATTCCCATGGCAACCAAAATTCCACTATGGCCACCAACAGCAATCGACAGCACATGAAGCTTCAATTTCCCAAATTTGATGGCACCGATCTGCAGGGCTGGTCTTACAAAGCTAAGTAGTACTTTTCCTTCAAAGAAGTCCACCCCCAAGATCAAGTTCATCTCGCCTCGTTTCACTTGGAAGGGGTCATCTTACAATGGCATCGATGGATGAGCAAGTTCCATGGACCAGCAACATGGGACGAGTTCGTATAGGCTGTTATCAAAAAATTTGGACCCACAGATTATAACGATCCAGGAGAAGCATTAACTCGCCTACGACAAACTACTACTGTAGCAAAATATCAAGAATCTTTTGAAACACTATCACACCAAATTGATGACTTACCCGAGTCCTTTTTGGTGAGTTCTTTTATTGGCGGACTACTAGATGAAATTTTACTAGAGGTTATGTTGGGTCCGGGATTCGGTACCTGGGGCAACAGGCCCAGCCATAACCCCCAGCATACCCCCGCGGCCCACACAATT
>JAOQMR010000002.1:19933909-19948929 GCA_027563865.1 Erythroxylum pelleterianum
CACTTTAGGTCTAATTTCTAATTTCTAATCCCTCTTTTTAATACTACTAAAATAAATAAGACTTAAAGCAATTAAAGCAAAAATTAAGGAATAAACAAAAGAATAACAAATAAATGAAATAAAAGAAAAAAATTTCGGGACCCAACAGGTTAAGCTTCAGTACCCTCGCACTCTGATCAAAGCATTTGATACAGCAAGATTAGTCGAGGAAAAACAATAGTTGCAAAAGAAGAACGTTGCAAGTGCCAAATATTCTGGATCAAACAAAAGTAATACAACTCAAGGTCTTTTAGGTCCTACTCCGACTCCAAAATCCACCACTGCTCCATCTTTTTGTCGGATTTCTGGCCAAGAAGCAAAGGAACACTGGGAGAAAGGTCTATTCTACTATTGTGATGAAAAATATGTACTTGGCTATCGGTGCATAAAACCACAATTGTTCACAATATAAGATGTTCTGGTGGAAGAGTGCTCAAACAAAGGGTGGGATGTGACGATATTGGTTGACAATGGCAGCACACATAATTTTGTGGACCAAAATTTGGTAAGACAATGTGGGCTAATGGTGACAAAAGATGAACAATTAGAGGTGATGGTTGCTAATCGTGAGCAAGTTACGTGTAAGGGAATTTGCAAAGGGGTGAGTTTTTCGGTGCAGGATTACCAGACGATGGCTGACTTCTATATTTTACCTATTGCTGCATGTCCTGTGGTGTTGGGAATGCAATGGATGGCATCATTAGGTCCTATCCAAACTGACTACAGGACGCATACTATGGTAATCCAAGACAAAGGCCAGCCAATGACATTGCAAGGAATTAAATTGGGTAAACTTGAACCTCTTTCTCGAATAGAATGCAATCTAATGTTTGGTACTAGTCTATTGTTACAAGTAACAACACTTGGACAAAAAAAAATCATTCCATTCAAAACACCACACCATTAACCGACATCCAACAAATACTTCAAACTTACCATCAAGTTTTTTCCGAACCAAAACACTTGCCACTAAGAAGCCACGACTACCCTATACCATTACAACCCCACAGTAAACCCAACTCAGTTAGGCCTTATCATTTCCCATTTTACCAGAAATCTAAAATTGAGAGGATGGTCCAAGAACTACTTGCTACCGAGTTAATTCGACCAAGCCGAAGTCCATTCTCATCATCAGTGTTGTTAGTAAAAAATTCAGATGGAAGCTAGCATTTCTGTGTCGATTACCGGGGACTCAATGGGATAAAAGTGAAGGACAAGTTTCTAATTCCAGTTATCGACGAACTACTTGATGAACTACATGGATCCAAGTTCTACTCCAAACTTGACTTGGGATCCGACTATCATCAAATTCGAGTACAAGAGGAAGACATTCACAAAACGACATTCTGAATGTATGAAGGACACTATAAATTCCTTATGATGTTGTTCGGTCTCACAAATGCTCCCGTCACATTTCAAACCTTAATGAATGAGGTCTTTCGTCTTTATTTGAGGAAATTTATTCTTGGTTTTTTTTATGACATTTTGGTTTATAGCAGGACGTGAACCGCTCACCTCGAACATGTGAAAAGCGGTTCTACAAATATTAGCAAAACATCAGTTGTTTGCTAAGAAGAGCAAATGTCAATTTGGAGTGACATAAGTTGATTATCTTGGGCACGTGATCTCTGAAAAAGGAATGGTCGTTGATCCTAAAAAAATCACAACTGTGATTAAATGGCCAGAACCAACGATAGCAAAGGGCGTAAGAGGATTTTTAGGCCTCACAGGATACTATCCAAAATTCATTCAGCATTTTGATTTTTCCTAGGAATTTATGGTCGAAAGTGATGCAAGTGGTTCTAGAATTGGAGTAATCTTATCGCAACAACAACGCCTCATTGCTTATTATAGCGAGGCTCTAAAAGGATTAGTCTTACATCTTTCAACCTATGAAAAAGGATATGTTAACAATTGTGAAGGTTGTCCGAAAGTGGTGTCCCTACCTACTAGGACGCCCTTTTCTAGTTTGAACCGATCAAAGAAGTCTAAAATTCCTATTAGAACAACGAATCACCACTCCAGCTCAAGCAAGATGGCTTCCGAAATTACTTGGATAAGACTATAGGATTGAATACCGTAAAGGCAAAGAGAATCAAGGAGTAGATTATTTATCGAGGAGGGAAGATTTTAATTTGATGGTGCCTTCATTACTTGTGGCCGATTGGTGGACAAAATTACAAGAAGAGGTAAAATCAAATCCTTTTTATACTGAAGCAGTAATGACGTGTTCACCAAGTCATGAATTTACAATGAGAAATGGTGTTTTGTACCGCAATAACAGGGTTTATTTGAATCCACGTTGTTCTCTAATTCCTTCTCTTATAGTAGAATGTCACTCAACTTCTACAGGAGGCCACTTTAGTTATCATAAAACACTCTCCAGAATTAAGAAGGACTTCTAATGGGTGGGTATGCACAACCATGTAAAGAGTTTTATAAGAGAATGTACAATTTGCCAACGTAACAAGTACGAAACCACCAAACCGGCGAGTCTGCTCCAATCACTCCAAATTCCAAATAGCATCTGGTCTGAAGTTTCTGTTGATGTTGTGGAAGGTCTTCCTTATTCAAAAGGCCATGTTGTGATCCTAGTTGTGGTTGACAGATTATCTAAGTACTGTCAGCTGATCCCTATGAAGCATCCCTTTAATTCTGTCTTTGTGGTAAAGGTCTTTATTAAGGAAATCGTTCGTTTACATGGAATCCTAGAAACTATTATTAATGATAGGGATAAAATCTTTACTAGTGCATTCTGGAATGAGTTATTCACATCACAGAAAACTCAATTGCTGATGAGTTCCAGTTACCATCCTTAAACCGACAGACAGACTGAAGTTCTCAATTGGATTATGGAACAGTACTTACGATGCTTCACTAGTGACCAGCCAAAAAAAAGGGTTGCATGGTTACCATGGGCTGAATACAGTTACAATACAAGCCTCCACTCAGCAACTACGTTCACTCCTTTTGAGATTGTATATGGTCGACCTCCACTTACACTCACCTCCTACATTCCAGGTACAACAAAGCTGCACTTGAGGAACTTCTCCAAAGTAGAGAAGAGATTTTGTGTCAACTTAAGACTAATTTGCAGGTGGCCCAAGACCGTATTAAGATGCAAGCTGATAAAGGAAGGAGGGAAGTTCAATTTGATATGGGAGATTTTGTCTATCTTAAGTTACAACCATATCGGCAAAATTTGGTTGTGTTTCATAGTTCTCTTAAGTTATCAACAAGGTTTTATGGACCTTATGAAGTTTTGGAGAAAATTGGTCCAATGGCGTGTCGCTTACGTCTACCCGATGGAGCTCAAATACACGATGTATTCCATGTGAGCCTTCTCCGCAAACATTTAGGAGACCGACCAAATCATATTGCTAATTTTCCTCCAGTATTTGAGGACTCTAAACCGCTTCCTACACCTGCAAAAATATTGGGCCAACGTCAAGTTCAAAAATGTCGATATAGGCCATACACCGAAGTCTTGGTTCATTAGGATGGCACTAATCCTTCGGATGCCAAGTGGGAAAATTATAGATAGTTCTCTCGCACTTATCCGAAGTTTGTCCTTAAGAATAAGGACAATTTAGGGAGGATGGAATGATAGGATCCAAGTTCAACATGTGACACAAACATTACTTCCAGTTCCTTCAAGGCATGAGGTGCTTACAATAGATATCATAGGCATGCTGAGATCTTTTGCTTATTTTTAGGAACATTATTTTTTTTCAGTTGTTAAGTGGGAAAACCCATTACTCCTATGGGTGAGTTCACATTTCATTGGCTTGTAATCTTCTCTGGTTCCTATTGCCTATAAATCAGACGAAGTTAATGGAATAAAGGGAGGATTATTTGTGTTTTTCCTTATCTAATATTCTTCCTTCTTTCCTTAAAAATTCTCTTTATCATTTATTTAGAGTATATACAAATAATCTTTATTCGTGACAATTATTTTGTTATCAAATAAATGCTTGGCCTTTGAAGTAATGTTCATTAAAATTTGAAGTCTACTACCTGTATTGTTTGGTAAAAAAAGTATATTTTTAATTTAAAATTTGAATTAAAATATATATCACATTTTATTTTGGAGTATATAAAAATAATGTTAACATTTTAAAACTATCTAATTTTATCTTTGGACGGGGGTGAACCTTTAACAAAATTAAGTCTTTGATAAGTAAGTATCATATTAACATTGATATGACGTCCTTCCATCTTTTATTATTTAGATAAAACTTACATGGTCATATAAAATTTACGTAATATTGTAGGTTTCGATCATTTAAATTAAAGTTAAATTACAATTAACTTTAGTTAATCGTAATTAATTATAACTCTTCTTCTTCTTCTTCTTCTTTTTCAAAGTTAGATGTTAATTTAGGAAATTCTTCAACTTTGTTGAGGAGATATGAAGACTTTATTGTGAAGCCTCAACTATATAGCTTGCGGAAATGGTGGATGAAAATACCATTTGTGTTACTACCACATTAGATTTTATGTTGAATGAATAATTTGAAGATATAAACTTCTAAATGATCTCTTAATGGAAAAGAACAAAATCATTAGGTAATAATACTATATGTACCTAACATCTTCACTAGCTTTCTCATCTTCAAGAGTTGGATTTTAATTTATTCATTTCTTGTAATAATAGTTGGGATATCTCAATTTATATTGATGTAGTAAGTGGTGGATTTGTTGCATCACTTTTATAGCTAGATCTTGAATACAACTTTAGACCTCCATTTATAAAAGCATAAAAGTTAGTGATCATAAATACAACCTTGTTTACACTAGAGTTGGATGGGTCACACACAGGGACGTAGCCTGACACTACATATAGGGGGCCCAAATTTTTTTTTTAAAATCTTGGGGGGGCCAAACCCCAAACAACAATATTTATATATATAAAAAAATAAAAATTAAAAAAATTTAACTTTTTTTAAAATTTTGGGGGGCCCAATGCCCCATTGGACCCCCCTAACTACGTCCCTGGTCACACAGAGGAGCAAAGATGACTTGTTTGAAGACCTCATCTTCCACATTAACTATCTTAAAGTTGATTAATACACATTCACTCTTAACTTCTTTAAAATTACGTAATTGCTTTTCTATATTTTATAAAAACATTATAACATGGGCTAAGGCTTCATTTATCATATTTTTTAATTCAAGACAATTGACTATATTTTACCCCATATTTAATGTATTCTTGCTTGATATTTTATGCTTTTATTGTATATTTGGTACTTAATGTGCTTCAAGTGTGTTTACAAGTGATAATTGCTTTTATGGACTTAAAGGAGAAAAATTCGAGCAAAAATGTGGCATAAAATAGAAAATCAACAATCATGATACTCAACAGATTTTGATTATACACGGTCCAATGCACGGCCGTGCACAAGATCATGCATAACCCAAAAATCTAGGTTTTCATATAAATTCGATGTTTCAGAGGCAGATCAAAAAGGGGAGACTTTGGGAAGCGATTTTCAGATATGGAGAACGTCCATAAAGGACCATTTTGGTCCAAAGAAGCAAAAAACATGAAGAAATCATTGACAAATCTATTAGAATACAAGATCAAGCCTCTACATCCCAAGAACATTTGATATAAGACAACCAGGGAGATTTAGAATTATAAACCCATTGTTTTGCTTCATATTTCTTTTTATATATGTTTGATTTCATATTCGATCTTGTGTAACTAAATGTCAAGTTAGTATTTAGGTTAGACGAACCTTATGTTAATTCTTTGATATGATTTGATTCCTTTATTAATGCAGTTGGTTTAATTGATTATTGTGATTTAATTATGTGTTTTATTGATAATTTATTTTCAAACGTAGAGATTGAGAAATTCTAGTATGAATAGATCTATTATAATTAGAAGGAGTTGATTGCAACCCTAGAGATAGGATAACATAAATCCTCCATATTAGGTTCAAACTTAATAAAGGGACTCATAAATCAGTAACATACTCCTATAAGATTTAAGGTGAGTAATTTGGCTAGAGACCTTAGGATTAGTTGTTAGTAGACTAGAGGTCAACTACTAACATACCATAGGAGTCTCCACGGTCTAATTAATCAACAAATAATTGCATGATAAAAGATCAATATGTGAAGGTTTTAGGGGGTTTCGAGTCGAGATATTAATTTCTGATAACGATAGTTTTCTAAGTAAATTCCAATGTTTTTGTGTTCATTACTGTTTCCTATTTTATTTTATTTTTGTTTTTGTTTTAGTTTCTTTCCATTAAAAAACTAAAATCAATCCTTAGTCTAAATAATAAGGGAAGGGTGTTTACTAGTATTCATAGTCTTTATGGGATCGACCCGTACTTGCCAATACTAGCTACAACTATGTTGTGCACTTGTGGTTACTACATAATTGACCAACTCGTGAATTAGGTCAATTAACAAGTCATTTCTCAATATTATTATCTTATTTGCTTAGGGCATGAGGTGAGTAGGTTATTAGTTATTTATTCTATTTCTCTTTAATAATATCATAATTATTTACGCGATTCCTAAATATTATGACTCACATCATAAGTATACATAAATTTTATGGAGAATTGCCACCAAATATGCAATAGTGTTCAAAAAAGGGTTGCAAAAGAACAGGAAGAACAAGACCTTATTAGGGAAGAGGATCTGGAGGTTGCTATATGATCGAGAGTCCTTATAGGTTAATTGGATTTATATTTACATATTAAAGAGGAAGAGCCTGTGGGAAATTAAAAGAAAACATGATTACTCTTACTTCTTTTCACAAATTTCAGAATTGAAGAACTCAATGTATGGACTCACAAATTATATTGATGGGAATGGTAAGTCAGTCACTTTATATTATGATAATTGGTGCCTAAATGGTCCTTTACGAAGCACACAAATAGTGGAGTCCTTAGAGAGCAAGATCCTAAAAATGGCTTGAGGGGAGGCCTAAATTAGTGAGAATCATTGGAATGATGTACTAGTAAAGATCTAACAGTGGTTACTTGGTTATAACCCAGATCCAGAAAAGGAAGATAAGTATGTGTGGTTACATGATAGCTCAGGAAATTTCTCCTATAAATCCTATGTAAAGACAATTAGTATTAAAGGGGAGCCCTCAAGATGAAGCATAATAGTATGAAACCAAAATCTATTAACAAGAGTGTCCTTCTATCTATGGTTAGCAATTAAAGGCAAGTTGGGAACAATAAACCATACTAAATGCATCAATTTGGTTAATGTATGTTCCTTATACTAAAGTAGTTACGAGACAAATGAACATATATGGCATAATGGAGATCATGGACAATTTCAAAGAATGCCTAGACTAGATCATATCGTCTAAGTTAACTATAGCTGATAAAATAGTTAAAACAATTGTGTTCAAATCATGCATGTATAAACTCTAGGAGTAAAAGAATGTAAAAACATTCAAAAATATTACAAAATCAGTTAGGAAAGGCAAAGATGAAGTTATTCAGTAGGTGAGGGAGTAGCTGCTATAAACTAAAATGTAAGGAAATATTGCAGACAATTAGTAATCTCATGGCAAGTTAATACCAATTCAAGTAGGTGAGTATAAATAGGATATACAAGGGCTCAAAATAGGATATACAAGGATGAAAAATAGGATACAACAAGCATGCATGTATATCAATACAACCAAAAGTAACTAAAACATTAAATTAGCATAATATGAGATGGAGTAAAGAGCTGGCCTTATAAAGACATCACCTAAGAAAAGATCCTAGTTTTTAAAAGGTGTTTATAGTAGTCCAAGTACTTGTTCAGCCTCACCTAAGTGGATCTACCCCTAGAACAAATATGTAAACTATAATAAAATGAGTAAAGGAAAGGAAAGTCTAGACAATAGAGCTTCAAGGTGACATAAAATATTGGTGGATTTGCTAGACAGATGTGTAGTTTGAAGCACAATCAAAGTTATAGGAAAGAATTAGAACTAACAATGGGTTAGGCCAAAATTCAAGTGTTAAGAAAATCATAATGGTGGTAATTACATTATGGGGTTCACAAACTCTTATATATTATACCACTTTATGTTTTTATTTTAATGAAAGTTTAACTTTTCAAAAAGAAGAATATGAAGAATTGAGATAGTTGCAAAGGAAATTGGTGTGCTTCTAGTGGCATTATCACTAAAGGACAATAACAGGCATGATAAGTTTGAGATAATGTCTAATTTTGAGGTAGATAACCTTCTCTTCGTTAAAAGTATCGTTCATTAAAGAGTTTGGTTCTTTATTCCTATTTGTCACCATAAAAATCGTGTAACCAGTTGTTAAAGAGAAGAAAAAGAGATAAATTGTGTTCTAGCAATTTGGTTTTAGATGATACGTTGAGTGCAACTAAATTAGTCTGAAACAAGGGAGACAAAGAAAAAGAAGGAAAAATTACAAAGAAAAAGTAAAGAATTGTGGAGAAATAATTTAGGTAAGTGGGACTCATTATGTCATATGGATTTCACATAAAATTATAGATCCTGTATAAACAATAAAGAGGGTGTCAAGTCAGTACTAGCACAAAATTTAACTAATAGAAATTTAACCTCATTAAAGGTTTTGTTAATTTAGGGTTAAAATTAGATAGTTTTTAAACGTTAGAGTTATTTATATACATGCCGAAAGAGCATTTTAGCCCTCATTGTTTACACTAAAGCCTGAGTACGTTTTAGTGCATTCAAAATGAACCATAACATTTGTAAAATGTTCAAAATGAACCCTAAATTTTAGAAAATATTTAAAATAAACCCTGACTAGATGAAACCACTAACAGAGTTAGGCTTCCATCAGTTAAATGCTAACATGGCATTTTTTTGGCTGACATGGATTTTTTTATATTTTATTACAGTGGAACCCACACATAGGTGACTTGGAATTTTTAAGAAATAGAAATAGAAGGGGTTCCATTTGAGGCAAAACGTTGCATTGAGTTTAATCTGGGTTTAAATGCCTAACGTTTTCCCCTAATGCTTCCTTCATTCAATCTCTTCAACTGACAGGAACAAATGTCACTGAACGAAGCAATGGCAGCAAACGGAGTAAGGAAGCTTCCTTCCCAGGCAGTGACGACAGAGAGAACCATGGCACCACCAAAGGAAAGAGCAACCACGAGTTATACCTTCCCTTCTTAAGAGATGGTAGCAACGGTATGGGCTAGTTGAACCAACAACATGTCATTGAGGAAAGCAGCGGCAGCAGTGATGATGCTAGTCACTGGCACTCATCGTCGCTCAGTCACCGGTGCTTAGCTGCCACCACTCATGCCGATGATGCATTTTGGATTTATGTTGTGTTTTGGGTTATTGAATATTATGTCAGTTCGAAGGTGACATCGATGCCGACAACCTAGTTAAGCATTTTTCCATTATTTTGTTGTTCTTTCTCTCTTTAGCAATTATTTAGGTTATCCTATGCATATGGATTTGGGTTTAGTGTATGAATTATCATATTCTCCTTATCATTCGATTGTTTTTGTATGAACCCATAACTAGAATTTCCATATAATCCATAATTGTTATATTTGAGATTCATTTGTGCCAACTAATGGTCCATAATCATTAGAGATAACTTAAACTAGATTAAATAACCTAAGTGTATGTGGTTGTTACTTAGATTGGTCTATTTTCTTAATTCATAATGCGACTGTCTAATTAAATCTAGAGATCGTATCCTAGGTTGTTTGATGGCTAGGTTTAATTAACAAGTGTCTCTTTATTAAACACGACCTAAAGGAAAACTATGATTAACAGAGCTTTTTGTTAATCCACAACCAATAGTTACTAGGAGAGGTTTGAGAAGAATAAATTAATGAAGTATGTTTAATTAGGTGTAGGCCGAGATTAAACCAAAGAACCAGACTCCCATTGAATTCATCACTTTCATCATTTTTTAATGTTTTCTTTAATTTGTTTTTATTAGTTTAGTTTTGTCTTATTTTCTTATTTCAAAACGAAACCAACCCCCTCCCAAACCTAAAAACCGATTGATTTCATTTCAAAAGCTTTACACATACTCTCTATGGGATCGACCTAGACTCACCACTGCTATAGTTATAGATCTAGTTCATTTTTCGTAGTGTTACGATGGGCTAACTTCATATAGGAACTTATTTTACTATCTTCTTATCCTCTTATGAATTGAGTCAAGAAGTCGTTAAGCAATCCAAATTAAGTTAGCCTCATTATAGTAATAGGAATACCTAAGTATTTAAATAGGGTTTGCTGTATTTGACATTTTGATAACCATGAGAATACATTAGCTAAAGATGCAGCATCCCTAGAGACATAAAGATGACTCTTCATATAATTAATTCTCAGTCTTGATAGTTTGGAGAACTCATATAAGGAATTCATTAGTAGCTTCATTTAACCACTATGAACCCAACTAAATAAAAGCAAATCATTAACGAAAACTAGAGTAAACAACTTACTTTCCATACACTTCTTAAGGAATTTTAAACATTCCCTTATGCTTAATCCTATAATAGATCATGTTGATTAGAACCTACATACAAAGGGTAAATAGGTCAGAGAAAATAGGATCCCCTTACCTAGTACCTTTAGCTCTATTACATGTGCAAATAGGTTCACCATTCACAAGGATCTCAAAAGTTGTGATTATTATGCATTGCTTGATCCATTCCATAAATAAACCTGGAAATCTTCATACCTTTAAACTATTAAGTATAAACCCCATTCCAAAGAGTCAAAAGCCTTACAAAATTCAATCTTTAATTCAAAACTATATATAGGTTTTTTAATGTGATAGTTCTTAAGAAGATTAGGAATAATGAGTAAGTTATCTCCGATGCTTTTACCTTTGATGAATGCACTTTGACTAAGATGAATTAGACCTTTCAAAGCTTTCTCTAATCTGCAAGCAAGCATCGTTGAAATGGCTTTATTTATAATATTAATACAAGATATTAGCCTAAAATCATGAAGAGAAAAAGGTTTAGCAGTTGATGTATTAATATACTTAAGCATTCTCCTATTAAAGAAAATTTCCATGATAGCCTCAGTCACCATGTCTCCACTTGTACTCTATGTCTTTTGAAAGAAAAGCACATTAAAACCATCTAGTTCTAGTGCCTTCTTAGGTTTTTGACTAAAGATAGTTGTTTTCATATTAACTTTGCTAAAAGGATTAATAAGCTGCTCTACCAGGTCCTGACTTAGTGATTTCCTAATATAACCTCTCGAATCTTAAGTGGATGAATTATAAGAAGTTTCACCTAGTAACTTCTTTAAATGGTTGAAAGCAAGCTCTTTTAGGTTGTCTCACCCATAGATAGGGATGCTAAAATCATCATGGAAAAGTGTAATTTTGTTATAATTCTTCCTTGCATTGATAGAATAGTGAAAGAATTTTATGTTCCTATCCCCTTCCGTGTTTCATGTCACTTTAGCTCTTTGCATCAACAAGCTATTAAAAACATTGAGAGATTGTTTATACTAATGAAGCATCTCTTTTTTTTTTTGTATTCTTCAATTCTAAGTAATCAAAATCCATGTATTGTTCATTCTGAACTTCAGTAATGGCCTCCCTAGTTCTTCTGGTTGCCTCTTTAGCGTTTGGTAAATAAACTTGATTCAATAACTTCAATTCCCCTTTGATGACTTTAAACTTCTTCATTCAAATGTAAGCTTTGTAATCATATTCATGTTTTTCCATTCCGTTTCTTAATGCATTAAAAAAACTAGGGTTATAAATCAAATGACTATTAAACCTAAAGGGGCATTAAATAGGCTTTGAGAGACTAAATTTAAGACTTTCATTAAAGAATCATCCGAACAAAAAGAATTCATGAAATAAATTAACTATAAGGGAGCTTTATCATCCAATCATTATTTCCTAGTACTATGTCAAGCTTCTTTTAAATTTATCAATTCCCCTCTTACTTATTGTCCTAAATGAAGTAATGTCCTACATTTTTAAGGTCTGTAACTCCTAAATTTTCCACACAACCTCTTAAATTTTCCTTCAAATGCTTGGAACAACCTCTACTATTTTTCATTTCATTAGAGTGCAAAACGTTGTTAAAAGCTTCAATAAGGGTCGAAGGAACCTAATTGCTTACGTTGAATCTTTGAAGATCATTCTATTAAAATTTTCTCAAAAAGAAAATTTTGCATCATAATAACTGAAAGATTAAACATCTCAGTGGAGTTACAACTATAAAAAGTATGGAGATGAATAACTTGATCAGGGTATTAGATATGTTGAACTAAAATTTTATTCTTATCAAAGGCCATAATGATCTTACCATTATAATGAAATTGATGATTGGATAAAAAAACTCCAATTATATACTAAAAACCAAAGTGCTTTCTTTAAATTCCTCTCTTTTATTTTAGTTTCCAAAAGACACATCAGGTAAAGCTTTTTATTATTGATATTATTCTTAATAACTTTCTTCTTTTTAGGTTTATTCATACCCTTAATATTTCATGTTATAAGAATCCTCCATATATGGAAAGGGTCCCCACAACTAACTTTTTTCACTACTTCTAGGTTTCTTTTTAGTTAGTGCGTATTCTTTATTATCCTTCTCACTTATAACTGAGATTCTAGGTGCTTTAATACTTCAAGGAGTCAATTATGTAACTTTTATCGGAGGGTCTTTTGGGAAATTACATCTACATCATCTCCTTGATTACTTTCAATCACCAAATTATTATTCCAAAGTTTATTCTCCGCATAACTTTTCTCAGTCACCAGTTCACTAGCCACTAATACTGGTAATTGTTTTTCAACTTCATACCTAATGGCATTACAATTGTTATATCTATACTAGTGTCCTTATGCATTAGCTCCAACCCTTTAACTGGTATTGAAAATTCTTCATGTTGGTCTCCATTCTTTTTTCTCCATCTTTTGTGCCACTAATAGGAAATATAAATCTTAGCCAACTAAAACCCTCATCGTCATTGAGTCTCATAGTCTTTAACTTGTTAAGAATCTCCTTATTCTTATCCACTTTAATACAAACTCCTCTATAGCCAATCCTTTCCATCTTAGTTGTTTGAAAATCCAAATATGTTGGTATCCCCAAGGCACTTACTAGGTAACTAAGCCCTGTATTTGTCCAATATTCCAAAGGAATGATATGAAAATTAACTCATAATATAATGGCTAGCTTACTAAATTTTTCAAAAGTTTATCTTAGTGTTGGGATCCGTTACCGGAACCCAACTACTGAATTCGAAACCCTCATACTTATACATGATTCCTTATAATTTCTTCTTGCTCTGATACCAAAGATGTTGGACCCCGTTCCCGAAATCCAACCCAAAAGCGAAAACATAATACCTTTAGCGAGGCCAAAACCCCGAATGGTTCGCTCATTGAACCCTTAAAGGACAATTAGCAATTCATATTCACTATAATACAGATATTTCGTCACAACATCCCAAAAATCTCCTCATAAGATGCTCCATGACGAGCCCATATCAACTAGTCACTAAGATTTAACTCAGTCCTTCTACGCGAACACCGAATTTGGAAAACTTAAAAATCTTAATTTCATTTTGGATTCTTCCTAGAAATCATAGATTTATTTTTCTTGTTCAATTTGGTGAAAGAATCACCTCAATTGGAGTTCTACAACTCAAGAAATCATCAAAATACCACAACGTGCACAGAACCCTAATCATGCTCTCTTAGCCGACCTCTTACTTGCTCTAATACAAACTTCATCAAATCAACTCCAATTGCTACATGCATTAGAAAACCATTGCCACAAGAATCACCTCAAACGGAGCTCTATAGCTCAAGATATGCACAAAAGTCCAATGCTGGTTCATAACCCGATTAAGCTGTCCAACCCGCCTACTCGCTTTCAAAAGATCAAACTTCTAGGATTTGAAACCAATAGCCATGAAATTTTAAGGGAAGGTAGGAAAATATGCTAGAAAACGAATTCCACAAGATTCGCCTCCATCGGAGGTCGGAAGAAAGAGATATGACCTAATAAGTACCACGCCCTCACGAATGGATTTCCTATTGAACATACTTTAATAAAAACGCCATAACTTTCTCTATAAATGTTGTATTGACCCCATATTTTACAGTTAGAAAGAAGACATCCAGGGATACAACTCGTATTAGAGGACTCAAAGCAAGATTCGGCCTCTAAACTGGTCGAAAACGCGATTTACTGAAGGTGACCCGAAGCTGTCCGTTAAACGGACACGCATGTCCGCTTAACGGACAGGGACTGGACAGACACTCCAATTTGACCCGAATCTGTCCGTTAAACGGACAGGGATGTCCGTCTATCGGACAGGTACGGGGCAAATTGCCCCAAACTTACTTCTAAGCCTTTCCAACACCTCCAAACTCCAACCTAACATTATAACAACTCATAATCTTTTCAAATTCAATCTTTTGAATGAAATAACATTTCTTAATCAATCCATTACCAATCTAAATGCTTTAAACTTCCCAAAACCCAACTCAAGCACTCAAATCACACACACAACTCTAATCATCTACTATAGTCCTCAAGTTCACCCTTCCATTCAACATCATTCCTAGCAATGCTCAAATACACAACTTCAACATCTAATTCATCACACAAGCTATCCAACTCAAAGATACTATTCTAACCCAAGCAACACAAGCAACAAGTCAAAACCCCCACAAAGAGGCATCCATATACACAATCATCATACTCAATTGTCAAAAGGTTGAAATCATATACAAAAGGAAAATTCCTTAAACTTTCCATTCTTATCATTTAGCAAAGTAATTCAATTTCATTTACAAATCGAAATACACTTCACTTTACAAATACAAATAAATGCTCAAGGAATGACACACTTAATAAGCTATATAGGAGTTCAACCTAGCTAATATAAAAGCTAACTATCTCTTGTCCAATTGTTTGCAAGGATCCACTGATCTTCTTAGCCTGCACCTGAGGAGAGGAAAAATGGGTTGAGCTTGACAGCTCAG
>JAOQMR010000002.1:19949029-19967207 GCA_027563865.1 Erythroxylum pelleterianum
TAAAAAGCCAAGCAAATTTTACTAATTGAGTTTTCCCTTCTCTTTAAGGTCAATTAGGGTTCGGTTTGGGTCCGCTATGCTCTGTGAATTTGTGGTCCGAATGTGGGGCCTCGGAGACGAGGTCCGATATTCGGGAAATGTTGGGCCTCGGGGACGGGGTCCAACAAATAATCATTCTAAAAGTTTTTAATATCTCCATTCCTAATTACATATTTGATGAATCCTCTAATAAATTCCCTAAATTTGAGCAATTACAATATAGTTCACGAAGCTTTTGTTTTAATAGTGAATTTCCAAAACCTATCTTGCCTCAAGAAATGCACATGAACCCATCTAGACCAACGAGTTTTCCTCTAAAGAATCAACCTCCAAACCTCTTAATGAGTAGTAACTTATTAGACCAATATGGATTAGCAGAAGAAAGTCTGACCATTGAATTTATAAGCTGGACTCTTCTAGCTTGAGAAAACAGATACCTTTCTAGCTTTAGAGCTTATCTGAATAATTTTCTAACTTGAAAGCCTTCTCTGAATTTTTTTTCTATAAGTGGGAAGTAATCAGTAAATAAGGGTCTTCTCAAAGTAATGGAAAAACCTCAGTAGATGATTAGGGGCTTCAAGATTTTCAAATTGAATTAGATGAGAACCAAGCCTCTAAGTGATGAGCACTCAAGGACAAGATCATCTTACTCTTTTCCATAATAATGGCAAGACCAAAAAGATCAGTGAATAGTTTCAATGCTATTTTAGCATAACACTCAATGAATTTGCCTATGTATTGGAAAAAAGTAGAATATCATATATTGAAAGTTGCTCTCCAAGTATAAAGTGAATGATAGGCAGTGAAGAGGATGTTTCCAGAGAAGTTCCGAGAGTTTGAGATAAATAATTGAAAGCTTCTTCTAGCATATCCTATTGTGTATTAGTCCCTATCCTCATATCATTCCTGATAGAGGTTATCAGGTTAGAATTCTTCCTTTATATCACAAAGTTGTGGAAAAAGGAGTTATTCTATCATCATCCATATCGAGTGGTTATACTTAACTCTCTGTGAAGTGTTTAGTTCAATAATGATGTTTTCTCCTCCTAAAAAAGAGCCTCATCAATGGATGAATTGTAAGAGTTTGTCTGTAAATTACAAACGGATCATGACAAGAGTCTTTTAAGACATGACATATCTTGTTTTCAATTATAGAAAACATTGTTGCATTAAGACATAAACTAAGATGGCCGTTTACAATTCAAAAACTAACACACATGATTTGTTATGAAGCACCAAGTGTTTAAAGTCATCGTTTTGTAGGATTTTGTTAATTTTAAAATAGAGAACGCTGATAAAAATTTCAAATGACAACTAATAAAAGAACATCAAATAAATGATAGTTTTCAAAAATTAGATTAACCTATTTTATATATTAAAACATTTTAATAAATAATTTCAAATTGAATACATTTATTTATTTGTAAATATTCACTTAGTTTAGAGGGCGAGCCTTGGAGCAACTAATAAAGTTACTCCTTTGTGACTAGAAGGTCACGAGTTTGAGATACAGAAACAGTTTCTTTGTAAAATAAAAGGGAAGGTTACATACAATTAATGACCCTCTTCCGATCCTCGCAAAGTGGAGAGTCTTATGTGTTAGGACAACTTTTTTTTCACTTAGTTTATCTATAATTGATATGTTCATTTATATTTATTTCTATAAATTTGAATTTTTATTAAATATTTTGATATATAAAATTAAATTTTAGGTATAAATTAAAAATATATACAACATAAATATAATTAAATTGGTTCGAAATTATAGTTATCTTTCTATAAGAATTAATATATCAAGTACTTAAATATTTACTAATAACTATAATTGTAGTTAATTTATTATGATTTGAAAACATCTCTTTAACTAGTAAAAGATAATGTTGCGTACTACTAAATCTCTCCGGGTCTTGTGTATCAACGAAATTTTTTATGGATTGTTGTTGTTGCTATTGTTAATTTATTATGAAATAAAGATGCATTTAATTACCTTATATCTTAAAATTAATTTAATTGTATATATTTAAGTAAAATCTGAATTATTTCACTAATTTTCTCAAGATTAATTTAATTTTAAAAGCTTTTACAGGTATCAAAATATATGCACCTATTTAAAGATATATATTTTTATTAACAATTAAGGTTATTTAATATTGACTTAGGGTATGGAAGTCCTCTCCTAGAGTTGAATGCCATGCGATTTGTTTTTGAGTTGGGCGTTACTCTCTCTCTCTCTCTCCTGGAGACAGGCACTTTCTTAATCAAATAGCAATTAGGGTTTGTTTACCGAACAAAAAAGAAAATATATATAGCCATTAGGGTTTCGACTTCCAACTCGTTCGAGAACTAGGTTCAATTCCAGGTACCTTTCTTCCCAAATCAATGAAAAACTCTTCTCTTTCTCTGTTTCCCTCAATTTTGCCGATTAATTGAGCTTTTGTTTCAATCACTTATTTAAATTTCTTGTGGAAGAGTTCTAAGATCGGGTCGGTGTATTCTTTTTTCTTTTTTTCCTTATCGATGTTCGATGATTAAAGGAATCCGCTTTATCGTTTTAGTCAAAACTTGAGAGGATTCATGAAGGATTGTTTTTCCTTGTTTTTGGTTTGGACGCGAAAAGAAAACCTAACAGATAGTTGGAGGAAAGGGGATGGGAATTTTATACGTATTTAATCATTGTCTTCTTAAATGCAAATTCAAAGCCTTGTCACTACTGCAGGAAGCTGCAAATCTTAATCTGCATATTGTCAAGTTACATGCTTAAAATCCCCCCTTTCTTTGTGTTTTTATACCCTGTTGGTAAGTAGCAAAATTTCCCCTTTTTCTGTGTTTTTATTCCCTTGTTCGTTATTAGCATATTCATGTTTTTGTAAAGGCGAAGGGTTTGTGTGGTCTTCTCTTTGAAGTGTTAGTCAAGACGTTTTAACGCTCACTATAGTATTTGTATTATAGGAGTTGAGACATGGGAAAGAGGAAGTCCAGAGCAAAGCCCCCACCTAAAAAGAGAATGGACAAGCTTGACACCGTTTTCAGTTGCCCCTTCTGTAATCATGGCACGAGTGTTGAGTGTCGAATGTAAGCATCAGTTCACTTGTATTAATTATGAGATTTCTGACCCCACATGAGTGCATTATAGGCATAGAAGGTGGTAAATACTAAGGTGGTGGCCCCTTTGTCACTACCCGTCGTTGCCCTTGAATGATTGATCTGATTATGGAACCTTCTGCAGTTCTAGGTCTTCCATAGATAGTAATGTTAGAAATGTGTTTTGTATTTAGCAGTGGGTGCTTTCTGATATTAACGCCTGCAATTTCTTTTCCGTCAAGACATCCCACAATTTTTACTCAAATTCCTTTTATATCTGCTTGTTCAGTTAATTCAATAGCCTTTTTGTTTGCTTTCTGAAAAGAAACTCTACTCTTTAATTGTCCAGCTATAAATTCTGCAAGAATATTGGATTCCCGTAAAGGTTTGCAATTCTTGTAATAGCAATGTTGACTTTTCTGTTCACTTAATTCATACAATTAAGTTCTTATATATTCATCCGTATTTCTTTGATTCTTTTAGATCTACCTTCTAGGAATAATTTTGGGAATCCTGTATATATTTAGATCTGAATCACATTGATTTGTTTTTGAATCTCTAGATAGCAATTCCCTCAAGGATGGAAGATATTTTCATATTTTTTTGCACATAATTTTTGATACACTGTTTGGATGCATGGCTGAGTAGGAACAAAAAGCATTAATTAGATGTTTGCAAAGATTGTTGGCCATCTTGTTTTATTCTAACTTCTGACATATTATTGGTTTCAGTGATATGAAGAACTTAATTGGTGAAGCTGTGTGCGGGATATGCCAAGAGAGCTTCAGCACAACTATCACAGGTATATATGTAATCTGATATTACATCTTAGTATGAAATTTTTGATGGGGCACAACTTGAACTGTCCAGAGTACAATAGTAAATGTTGCATTTGTTCCAAACCTGTAGTGTCTTTATCTTTGACTCTTCTGGTGTTAGTGTTGGCAATAGTTTATGATGTAGATTTGACTTAAGAGTCATAGAAGCTTACATGCAATTTGATTGGGGAAAATTATTCAAAAGAAACAGCAAGCTGAACTTATTTTGTAGAAAGATTATGCCTGGAATCTGATAGTTGTCAAAGTAGATAAAAAGTTTATTCCTCGAGCAAAATACAAAGGATTTTGTCTTCACCTTCCTAACAGATAGCTGCTGTTGTCAAACCCATTTGTTGAAGCAAAATCAATCTTCTCTTTGTTAACTATTCAATACAGTTTCACCGCAAGGATTTATTTATGAAATCTTATGTGAGGTGTTATTACAAGTTGGAATTTAAGAGTGGAGAAAAGTGAGTTTGTTCTTGGGTGGTAAATGATTGCAGTAAACATAAAATCGGTTTTTTCTTCCATCAGAGAAGCTATTTGTAAGTTTGTCGCCTAGATTTTTGTGGGTGAAACTCGAGGTCATCGTGCATCTTCTCGTCTTTTCTTGATATGGGTGAAATACAAGGACATCTTTTTTGATAGAAGTGAGTAGAGGAGTGAAGGTGAGCATGCTACTGATACGAGGCTTGAAAATTCAGTAACATATTAGGACTGTATATAATTCTTGTGTGGCTTTTGGCCATTAGTAAATATGCTCATTTTTCTTTAATAATATCTGGTTTAATGTTTCTCCTCACTGAATCAGTCAACATGGGTGATCCTCATAGTCAATTGTCCCTTTGACCTATATTTTATTTTTTGAAAAATCCCAATTGCTATATTGGGTTTGGTTTTATTACTGTTAGCTTAATTACTAGTTTCCTCTGTTCTTCTACCGAAAAATGTTCGACTCATACCATTTTTTTATAATTGTTTCAGCTTTGACTGAGCCGATTGACATGTAAGTGCAACTCATCATAAGCTTTTAACTCTCTTCCTCTATCTCGTTCTCGCGTCACATACAAGTTATCCTGATTGCTGTGTGCAGATATAGCGAGTGGATAGACGAGTGTGAAAGGGTCAACAATCTTGATGATGATGGCGCCTAAAAGACAAGGGTTGCCTATATCTCTAGTTAATTCCCCGGCTGCCTATATGTAGTGGTATCATTAAGCTACCTCAAATTGGTGTCTCCGTTGGTTGTGTCCAGATCATTTAGTGTTAATACGAATGTTGTACTTATAGTAGCTTACTAGTTTTATGTAGGGGCGAGTGATGTATGCTATTCAAGCAAAGGAAGTCACCTACTGTATTTATATTTGGTATGCGTATTCAAATAATACGTAGTTAAACCTACTGGACATCAGACAATAAATAGCTTGATGCAGTCATCTGTCCTATTTGTATATTTAAGTAGTGAAGTATAGCTGTAACAGGAAGAAAAGTGGAATTTCCCTTGCTTTTGAATCCTTCACTTCCTATCTTGTTGGATCTATCCGTCCTTGTCTTCGTCAGGCTTTGGTGTCTTAGTGCAAGGGCCCTACAACAAAGTCGTATACTGGATTTTTAAAATTATAAAATAATTTTAGTTTCTCATTATAATTAATATTTGAAATCTTGATTTAATAATTTAAAATTAATATAAAAATTTTATTTTTATGCATAATAATAATTATTATTATTATTTATGTTTACTCGTATAATTAACTTTAAAATTGACAAAAAAAATTTATCCTTATTCCTTTAACTGATACAGTCAATCTGTTACTACTATTAATTGTCACTTCATTCGCATTTTCCACGTATTAACAATGGCTTGCGCAAATGAATAAGTTGTATTATTGATATTCCTGATAAGCCAAAAAAGTCTCACTCCATGCCCTAGAAGTGCAACTCTCAACTCGAGCATATAAAGAGTGGAGTCAATATTAATTATTTGGGTACAATTCAGGTTATGCAGAAAACTTAAAAGTAAATTCCTAATTTGGGTGCAATTCAATAAACAATCTTGAGTAGAGAACAGGTCCTCCGGATCAAAACATAACGCTGCCCGTAGGTTATATGTTGTACTTATGATTATGAGTAGCCAGCCATCGATTAGTCTCCTAAAGTTGGTCAAAATCTAACGTGGTACAGGTTTTGTTATCTTGGTTTACTATATTTTTAGTTTTCCATTTTTAATTTGTAATTTTCAATTTTTTAGGAATAAAAACTTGTTAATGTCAAATATAGTTATATTTTCATATATCAATTCCTTATTAGATAAAACTTAAAGATAAATTATTTTTAATTAACTAAATTTATTTTAGCATTTTATATATTTTGTTAAAATAAATAATAAAATTTTACTTTTTATTTATAAGTTAATCCTCATTTAAATATATTTTAATTATTAAATTAAATGTTATCGAAATTTATATATTTTATAGATATTTTAAATTTAATTGTATTTATTAATAATTATTAAATTTAATTTATTCAATTTAATTACAAAAATAAATTAAATTATTAAAATTAAATTATTCATAATTTTTCTTAATATTAAATTATTTATAATTCTCATTAAAATTAATATATTAAATAATTATTTATTCAGTATTATGAAAAAAACAGAAACAAAAAACAAATACCACTTCTTATAATTTTCGTAATTTTTGAACCAAAATTAAAAACTAAAAACGTCAACAAATTGATCTTTTTTTAATCTGAATTTTAAAAAAAAACTGAAAACTGAAAAAAAAAAAACAAAACAAAACCTTAATAAGCGATTGTTATAAATTAGGCACTCGGTTGGTAAAGAGTCAAACTCATTCAAAATATCAGACATGGCAGATATATGGCTGAGGAAGTCACGGACTTGGTTTATTAAGAGCCGAACAACGTTCCTCATTTGCAGATTCTCAAGCAAGATAGTCAAGAACTGTACTTTGACCATACAAACGTAATACTTCAAACTACTAGGTAAGAATATTTCCCGTAAAACTTCGATAAATGAATATTCGATTAAATAATAATCTCGATTAAATAATAATTTTTTGTCCTAATTTTGGCCAACGGAATAAAATAATAATCTCACTAAATGAATAAAATGATAGTTTTTAAAAAAATTCCTTAAGATTCACTTAAAAATATAAAATAATAATTCATTAAATAAGTATGAAAATTACATATATAATTCATAAAATAAAGCACTTCCTAAATAATTTTTATTTCAAATTTTATGTTTTTCTAAAATATGTATCTATAGTCAATTGATTCTTCTTTTCATGCGAATTGAATTCAATTTCATCTTTAACTTTTTGGATGGTATAAACTACATTCGGCACATTCTTCTCATTTTGAAGCAAGAAGAACAAAAAACTTTTCAAAGTCTCTACGGCAAGAAAAGTTTCTTTTGAAGAAACATGTGGTATAGCGTTACTATCATCTAGATCTTGATTGTTATCATCTTCCATACCCCATTACTCCTTGAATAATTTCTTCGTCCGTATACGATTCCATTAAAGCTTCATTTTCACTAGGATAATTCAGAATCTACTCTACATTCATGACATTTCTATAATGTAAATTAGAAACAACTTCTTCTGATCTTTGAATGCCTTCAACATCACCAGTTTCTTCTTCTAGAAGCATACCTTCCTCATGAATTAATAGCCATGGAAGAGAAGATATAATATATGATTTTTCATATTTTGATATATGAAGTTAAAGGGCATGTATCTATTTATAAACTGTATACAGTACTGTGTACTTGAAACAATTCACAACACTTCATATTCTAATGTACCTACATGTACTCTATTTTGAATCACGCTATCTTAAGATTAATAAACTTATTTTTGACAAGATTAATAAACTTAGATACAATGCACCATCATTAATTAATTGTTTAATTATTTTCTTTTCTTAGTTACGAAAAAATTAATTGTTTAATTTGACAAATATAGTGTACAAAATAAAAATTATTCTATAAATTAATAAATATTAATTTATCGATAAATTAATAACTCCGTATAATATAATAATTTTTCAGGTCTAAAAAATATTTATTTATAAAGGTTTTACTCTACGTCATCAGAAAATATCCTCCGGTGGCAATTACCAGGGTCGAAATAAGCACAAAGTCTGAGAAGAGTCCAAAAATAAAAAAGGTGAGTTCACCTTTTTTTTTTGACATTAAACAGGCCATTGAGTTCACCTTTTTTTAATATAGGTTTCACCCACCCTTGATTATACCGGTGACCAAAAAAAAGGTGAGTAGCCTGCAATATAGGTTTAACTCACCATTGACTATATCGATCACCAATGTTAAGAATATTGTACCAAATTTAATATTAGATTAAATTTTAATACAATATTCTACTGATATCGGTTAATACTGAGTACCGTTTCAGATAATTTTTTAAATTTATAAAATAGTTCTTGAATTTTTTTAAAATTACAAAATAATCCATTGTCACATTATACAGTTGTACTATATATGTATAACCTGTCTCCAAAAGTCATAATAATAAATATAATTACAATTTTAATTTAATTTATAAAATTAATTTAATAAATATAAGTAAATTTAAAATATATTTTTATAATATATAAATTTCAAATAAATTTTGATTTAATAATTAAAAATATATATAATAAATGTTAGTTTATAAATAATAATTTTTAAATTATTTATTTTTAAAAATAAAATATTTTTATTAATATTTTATTAACAAATATTATATAAAGGTCCTGTTTGGCAATCAACTGATTGCATTTAGCTAATGCTGTTAGTTGATAGTTGATTTGACCAGCAGATTACATTAGCTGTTTGTTAAAGATGTCTGATAAAATTAGTTGTATAGTATTAACTGTTTATGTTTAAAATGACTGATGAGAACATAACTTTAAAAAATTATAAAGATATGAATATTATATATTTTAGTATTTCGATGAATATTCTTATAAGATTTTAAATTTTAGATATTTAATTCTACAAAAATTAAATTTATAACTCTAATGGTATATTTAGTTCTGGTATTTTATTACTCATCTATTCTTAATTATTAGGAATTCTGTGACCCACTCCATTTAAGAAATTCTAATTCGCTTCATCATTTTCTTCATAAACTTATCAATCAATCATTATCAATCATTTCCTAATGAATTCGAATGGCCATGAAATTTAGTGAAGAGGAAAGACAAAGTGTGAGGAGTTTGTGATTCAAATTTTAAGTTAATCGGAGGTCCGGAGAAAAAGTTATGGTCAAAAGAGTTAAAGATGTTTAAAACTGTAAAAAAATCTCTGCACTCTCACTGTGACGATCACACGATCGTGCATTTTCAATTGGTTGCTCACATGCACGATCATGATCGTGCAAGTCCTTTGGGTTTCCTCTTATGCATTATCGTGACAGACGATCTTGCCCAAATTTTACGAAACAACATATTTTTCATCACTTCTTCATCTCTTTTATTTAGTTTATCATTTATAACTTATGTCCTCATTATTTCTTTTTCATTCCTACTCCCATTTCAGCTCAACTCATTTAAACACAAATCAAAATCTATGATTGATCATAAACATAAAAAATAGAACATATCATATATGCATATTCATCATACTTTTTGCACTTTATTTTCTTTAACACCTTCATTTCATCTCTAACTATCACCTTAATCTTTCACATTTCAAGTCATCACATTACACTAGCCTTTTCTTTAAGTTCTACTCACTTTAATCCATCTCTATAACACCCAAAGAGATCCATGTATATAAATAGTGGAAACAGAGCATAAGCATATCATCTTTTCATGAAATTTCTGCACTCTTTTTACATTATCATAATGATCTATCTCAAAAATCATCTCAACAACAACCTATGAAAAGTTAACCATCTCATATGCAAAAATAAAACATTTATATGCATTGTTCATGACTCACAATGCAAATGAATAATGACTACTATTTTCATGATCATGTAATATCAATTAATCACCATATTTATTTAATATTCATACAACTCATGAGAATTCACGTGTTATTGGCAACTCATGAGAATTCAAATGTGGGGGTTCATATTTTTTTCATATTCATACAACTCATAAGAATTAACATGTTACTGACAATTCATAGAATTCACATGTAGTCACCCCAGTGACCGCAGGGAGACTTAGTTACGGTAGCCCAGGGGGCAACTTACTCACAGGGTGACTAATTAAGTTTGTTTTTAAATTAAAATAATTTATTTTTAGTTTTATTTAATTTTTAATTATTATTAGTAATACAAATATTTATTTTTATTTTAAAAACAAAAATTAAAAATTCACAATAATTATAAAAGTTAAAGTAAATAAAATAATTAATTAAAATACTTTGAAAAAAGAGGGGGGAAGGAGAAGCGGGAGGGATTGAGGGAGAGCTTAAATTTTTTTGATAATTTTGAAAAAAGTCCCCCTATTTTTTAAAATTTCCGATACCGGTCGGTATTTGACCGATATTTTGAATACCGATCGGTACCATCTAGTAGGGGGACTTAGTTACGGTAGCCCAGGGGGCAACTTAGTCACGGGGTGACTAATTAAGTTTGTTTTTAAATTAAAATAATTTATTTTTAGTTTTATTTAATTTTTAATTATTATTAGTAATACAAATATTTATTTTTATTTTAAAAACAAAAATTAAAAATTCACAATAATTATAAAAGTTAAAGTAAATAAAATAATTAATTAAAATACTTTGAAAAAAGAGGGGGGAAGGAGAAGCGGGAGGGATTGAGGGAGAGTTTAAAATTTTTTGATAATTTTGAAAAAAGTCCCCCTATTTTTTAAAATTTCCGGTACTGACCGGTATTTTGAATACCGACCGGTACCATCTGGTACCATCCAAAATCAGCCGGTACTGACTGGTATTTAAACCTAGTACAACTGACCTTCCGTTTCGTACCAGTTTTGGTCTAGTAAGGTACATCCCAGCCGGTACAAAATGGTACCCTAAACCTTGCTGGTGAAACCAAATGGCTTCCGGAGTTCATTCTATAATATTAGTTGGGAAAACCGTATCGGCCGGTACGAAACGGTATCCTAAATCTTACTGGTGACACCAAATGGCTTCCGGAGTTCACCCTACGATATTAGCTGGGAAAAACTACCTCTCCATTTCCCGCAAGTAAGAAGCTTCTCCAGCATCAGAAATAGAAATGCTGGCTGTCGCAGTGTCGCTCCATATGAAAATGAACTATGCACATCTCACATAACCCAAAAACAGCTTGAATCCAGGTGTTATTCAATTTGAGAAAACCAAAGACCAACCAAGTCATACTATGGCAGAGTACGCATTCAATGATCGCAGATAAGTAGTTTCACTTCAGGTGATCCCTTCTTAAATTAAGTCATAATAATCACCTATATTCTCAACAAGATAATCATCATAGTCAAATGCTTCACTTGTCGTCACCATCCGATTTGATGGTGAATAAGCACTTCCAGCACCACCCTTGGCATTCATTTTTGTCCTATTATCGGAAGGAAATTCAGCTGTAAGTCTTCCCATCTGCTTTTGAAGATCAGCAACAGACTCATTTGTTATTTTTCCCTTGGCAATTTTCTTTCTATCAACAGCCTTCAGTTCCAACCTATACAGGGCACAAGCATCACACTTACTAATCTCATATTCATAAAGATGCCACTCAAAGTCGTTGAATGGCTGTGGATCCATATAATAAGATCTCTTTAGCCCCCCAAATTCATTCATCACTTGCTTCCTTGATTCATGCCAACCACGTCCTTTATGATCTGGCAAAGATCTTTGCTTTCTATTCCCGCATTCAAAAGCTCTACGAGGCTTATCAAAAAAGAGCCATTCCCTGATTGTTTCTCCCTTGAGAACTGAAAGATCGAAGAGCTCTGCAACCATAAAGGAAAAATGGAAATACAACAATCATAAGGGAATCCATGTGCCACTAAACCACATTAGCTGTTCCAGATGTCAAGAAACAAAAAAAAAAGTTAATAAAATTATTAGAGACTTAAAGATGTAACTAACACACCAGGTGCCTTCCATGGAGACTTTGTCGTTGCAGCTCCCTGACATTCTGGAATACCAACATCTTTCCCTTGAGCCTTTGCACCAAGAGCAGCAAACAGCAGGCCATCTTTCAAGCTGATGCCTCCAGGTCGAAGAATTGGTCCCATCCCAGCACGGCCTTCATTCAATGCTAAGGCATGATGAAACGTACTGCAGTAGTCCTGAAACCAGTCCAGTACCCCTTGAGCAGGTCTAGGGCAATCCCAAAGTGCACATTTTGGTCCTAAGAAAGCAGCAGGAGGCAGAAATATACTTGGGAGATAGCCAGAAAATTGATGCATACCATCCGCTCCACACAATTCAGTACCATTATAACCAGTGTAAAAGTATTGCCCAAAACTCGGGGGCAAATCAAATTGATGGTAGTCCAGTTGAGCTGCCACTTCTAAGTTGTTTATCGCCATGCTCTGGGCTCCAGAAGGTGTGTTTTTGCATTCACCAACCAATGGGAAGCCATGATCTTGTTCCCCCTTATTTAGTCCACTTTCCTGGAACAAATAGAATCACGAATCAACGGAAAGGTCCCTTTTACATCTGATGATGATGAGAATACCAATAAATGTTCAAACTCACAAAAAAGAATCTTAGACATGTAAAATAATTGTCAGAATTCAAAATTTCCTGTAGAAGCCAATATTGTTTACAGAGACTACACAAAAAACAGATAAATACAGATTAAGTGAAATGTTTTCCATGGGTAGCTTACATTCGCACGTACTAAATCTTTTAGGTTGGCAGAAACAGGTACATGTATAACATTAATACATCAGAAAATAGTTAATTTGTTATTGAAAGTACAAGATCCTAGGAAGAAGATAAGTTCCCGATGAAAAGTCTAGGTAGTTTAAATGATCGTTATCGACCAGATCCAAGTAGACAATGGATCAAATGCAGGAAGAAATGGTGAACCAAATATTTGACGCTCCTCCAGAAAGAAGTAAAATCAATACCTATACATGATCCTGGTTGAGCCAACAAACAGTTATATTGAGCAATACATAGTTGTGACACAAGAATGCATCTCAACGAACTTGAGGACGTCAAACCAACCAATATTAAAGACGAGACTACAAACTTAATAAGCATTCCATCATATTGCATCTGACTAGTTAAAACAAGAAACCTAGAATATGGCATTTTTTAAAACATCTAAACATCTTGGTAGACTGAGAAAGAAGGAAAGCATCCCTTCTGGCTTAAACGTGTCTTAATTTCAATCACTGCACCTCAACAATAAGAACAATGTAAGAACACGCACCTAATAGATAGATGGAACAGAGGAAATAAGAAATGAAAACGAAGACCTACCCCATTAAACACCATATTATCTCCGACTAGCAAATTTTGGTCTGTAGGTTCAAGCTTAGGTGCAGCCAATGCACTCGTAGCATCATCTTCCTCGTCGTAAAGCTGCAACAATCTACATATGTCTGTCGAGAATGAACCAAGGCTTCCACCCTATCACCAACAAATATACAATTCACAAGGGGAGCATTTTATCCTAACGGTTTATACCCGATACATTTTAATTTTGAACATAAATACAATCAAGAACAAAATGCGATCCCCATATTCATTGACATTGCACATGCAACGAAGTGGGAAAAATAGGTAATATTAACTTGTTGAAAAGATGATGCTGGAGAAGGTTCATTGAGCTCAGCTTTCCACTCACGAAGCGTCTGCTGAACTTGCTCCCCTAGGACAGCCACATCTATGGTGCGGTTTTCTTTTGTGGCAAGCTGCAGATCCATGACCATCCCTTGCAGATCATCGACACGATTCTTGGCCTTGTCCTTGAACAGCTTGTGAGAAGCTGACTTGCCGTTGGTCTTCGAACCTTCCCCCATTACAGCAACCAAACCCGCTTTCACTCTCTATAAAATCGTAAAATATCGCACCAAACCAAAACACCAAGCTTTTATCAGACCCAGTAAGCCAAAGGAAACGGGAGAATACAAAAAAGTTTAAAACAAAACCCAAAAATAAATTCTTAGGAACACAGTATCAGTACTAGAAAAAAAAAAAGAACCGAACAGTAATGCAAAATCCAGTTTGAATACCAGCGATATACAGCACTAAGAAAACAGAATTGTGGGTGAAACAGATAATTGCATTAAAAAGAAAGGCAAAAAAAGGAAAGAAAAGAAGAAAACACATTACCCACCTAGAAAAAGACACAAAGCAAGGGATACAAAGAAAGAAGGGATCGATTACATATAAATGAACTCTGAATTAGACAGAATGATTAATAGGACTAGGTCGGTAGGTTTCAACTTACAGTAGGAAACTCAAGATTGCATTGCACACAGAATCAGAAAAGTAAGGAAAAGAGCATATTCCACAACCACAAGCCAAAAAGGCAGAGATGAGATGAGATGAGAATTGAGATACGTTTCTTCAATGTTTTAATTTTTTGCTAAATTTCATTTTGTGTTTCTAATAATTCTATTTCTAATCTATTTGTTCATACTTGATTGTATATTGCATTTTCATTTGATGTATTATTAATTACATTCATTTTTCTTGGGCTCCCATTTAACTGTTCAGATTATCTGTTTTACTTATTTATAAGTAATTAATTAATCAACCAATATTTAAATTTGTTTTAAAGAGAGTTTATTCAAATTGTTCAGTTAATTTCTCCTATAAATTAAAATATCCGAAAAAGTTTAACCCTAAAATTATGTATTTTTATTAACATTTTTAAGTTTATTCATAAAATTTCTTCATAAGAATTTGATAATAATTTTTTTAGAAATACAAATTTTTAATATATAGCTTTTTTGGTTCCTCTTATTTATTTATCTTCTTTCTTTTCTTTATTTAATGTTCCTGTCATCTTTTCAATCTTTTCATCTTTTTCTTTATCTTCCTTATCTTTCTAAATATTTTACATTTTTATTAGAAATGATATTTACTCACAATATATTTCTTATTCATGTTATACCAGATTTTCTATGGATGTAAGTTTTTATTTTGATTTTTAAAAAAATATTTCATAGTATTTTAAAATATTTTTCTATTTTCATCAAGGTTATGGGTACTGTGCCGTATCGATCAATATTATCTACATTGACCAAAAAATAGTAAAGTAAATGTTGGTTCCGTATTGAGTTTCGGTATTGATCGATATTAACCTTTTTGGTCGATTAGTATTCAAAATACCGATTTAATAACAAGACTAAAATGTAATTTCCAAAAATTAAGAACTAAAATTAAAAAACTATATGACCTTAAAGAGCTAAACTCATCTCCTTATATTTATAAGACATCGTCTTTTTGAGAAATTATTTATAAGATATCTTATAGATGTGTTCATGTGATATGTCTTCTTGAAGTTTATTGGACAATATATATGCAATTGCTTTATTTCTTCTTGTTATTTTACACATAACTAACGACACATTTTTCATCTCACTAACTAGTAGTTGGTAATGACCCTTCTTAAACTATTGACTTTGAATATACAACCATGTCATGTCATGTACATTTTTAGTATTTTTGCTTTGGATACTCCTTTCAAAAATATGAAATTTCTTTAGAGTTTGAGTTGTGTGTATGTTCTTAGAATCTAATATATTCTTTTGTTTTATTTTAGGTTGAGCAATACACATTTTGTGATATGTTTTTCAATTCCTTTTTATACATATATATGTTGATTATTCACTTATAAGTTTTGTTTGTTTGTTGTTTATAATTAAGAGGTGCATGTGCTGTTTGTTTAATTTATTATACTTATTTAATTGCATTTATGTTTACACATAAATGGAGAGAAGTTTAAGTACTCTTGATAATTCAATCTCTTTAGAAAGATTCAATGAATCAGTTTAAGCTCATGTTATATTAGTTCATGATATGAAGAACCATACTATTTGTTTGTATTGCAACAAATATTTGAAAGGTGGATGAATTATTACATCAAAGAAGCATTTAGTTAAGATCAAAGGTGATGTGGAACCTTGAAAAATAATTAGTTATGATTGAAATGAAAAATGAAAACTTTGCTTGAAGACTATTAGAGTTAAAAAGATAGAAGGCAAATACTAAACTACGAAATTGGTAGTGAAAGTTATTTTTCTAATGGTCAGGATGATACTGGGAATGTTGAAGGTGATATTCCTACCCAACAAGAATGAATTACTGTACCTAATGTGAGGAAGAGAAGGAGACATGTTTTTAATTTTTTAGTTCTACGAGCAACTTTTATAGCTCAACCTTCAGTTCATATTGCTTTACAATATAAGAAGTATCTTATAATGTGAACATGACAATGACTAGATGGTGGTATGATGCAGATGTTTCATTCAATATTGCTCAATCTTATTTTTACTAGCGTATAATGGATGTTATTGTCTCTTACAATCTCAAATAAAATGCTCCAATTTCTATTTGTCAAATAAAAGGTTATTTGAATGAAAAAAGAATGACTTGGGTAATAAGTGTTCAATCATGTATGATAATTGGAAAATAGAAGATATAAGCTTATTGTCAATTTTCTAGTAGCCTGCAATTGTCATATTGTATTACTATATGAAGTTTATTAGGTTGCTTTTTATTACTACTTAATTACCCACTTTATTAAGTTTAGGTTGCACTAATTTACCTCTTAATTTACCATTAATTAATTACTATTATGATTTTAGCATAAAGTTAGACAGCTTTCATATTCTTGCTCAAAATTTTCCCAATTTGGTAATTTCAACTGCCTCTAGTTAATGCTTGATAATGGGCTTGGTTTGTTTGTGATTTTTTAACCCCTTATATAATACAAATAAGTAAAATTTCTTAATTCTTAGAAATCGATTAATTGCCAAATATATACATGTAGAGTACTTAGATGAACAAAAAATTTACAATACTAAATCATATTTGGAGTGATATTTGTTCTATGCTTTTCTGGTTTATTTATTATATTAAATTGATTACTTCATAGATGATATATATACTTTAGGTCTAAGTTATAAATTAGTGGATGGATAATATAAGTGCAAATTTACTTATTTTAAAAATTATCTTTATTATTTTTAATTTACAGCAATATAAATTATATTTCAATACCATCATAGATGCAAATGTACAAAACTCTCCCACTTTGCTTTTATAGATGACATATTATTGTTTTACATGGCTGAAAAACACTTTATAAACCTTCTAATGGAAACAATGAAGGATTTTAACGCAATCTCAGGGCTAAGATGCAACCCAAACATAAGTTGTTTATATCTCTCTACCTATGTTAGTCAGGAAGTTGCCTTTAAAGTAATGGAAATAGGATTGATGCAAGTTAGGTTGCCTATAAAATACCTAGGAGTTCCTATAACCCAAAAGAGAGTTAGTGCAACTGACTGTAGCCCTTTAATGGACTCCCTCGCTAGAACAATTAATCACTGGTGCACCAAGTTCCTTAGTTATAGAGATAGGTTATTTGGTGCAATCTATCTTGAGCAATATGGCATCTTTCTGGATCAATTACCTAGCACTTCCCAAGAGCATACCAAAGGAGATGGATAAAAAATTAAGGGAGTTTCTGTGGGATGGATCTAACCAAACCATTATAAAGCCACCGTGAGCTGAAGCAAGGTTTGTTAACCAAAAAAACTAAGGTGGCATGGGAATCTACTAAGTTAAAACCTCAACAAGGTTTGCCTGGAAAAACAAGGTGATTGACAAAAAGAGGAGCTATGAATCAAATAGATCCACAATGTGTATATAAAGGGGAATAACATATAAAGTTTAAAACCAAACTAGAATTTGTTATAGACTTTGAGGCAAATCTTGGAAACTAGATAATGGATGCATAATCTGGTTCTTAATAAAATTGGGAATGGTGATTCAACACTATTTTGGTTTAACAATTGGCATAATAGAGGGTCTTTGTATATAATTAAAGAAATCCAACATTTGCAGCTAGTCATCAATCCTAGTACAAAGGTGAGTAAGCTCATTAACAATAACCAATAAAGATGGCTCTATCATTGTAGCAAAAGAGTGGAAATAATAATGGACACCCTATGTAGCGCCCCTTACTTTAGAGTACCCACCGGAACACCCGTAGGTCATTCCGGTACATACCCTACGATAAGAGATCACTACTGACAACCACCACTAAACTCCTCATGGCATC
>JAOQMR010000002.1:19981779-20008716 GCA_027563865.1 Erythroxylum pelleterianum
AAATCATCGATTTTCACCGCAGCCTTCAATCTGCTATTGGATGTTTGTTTTGGCTTCTTCAAAATCACACCCATTTTCACCCCTTGCACGACAAACCCAGAACGAGTTCAACACCACTACCGCCGGTGACAGCCTTTTCCTTCATTTTTTTGGTGGGTTTTGGTGCTGCTAGCTTGGATACAACGGGCTTTTTAGTGAAATGGTAGTCAGAATCTGAATCAGAGTCCGGTTTTGAAGGAGTTGGCGCAGTTTCCTTAAACTTTACATGACGTTTCTTCTCTACCTGTTGTACTTCTTCTTCTTCTTCTTTGTCATCTTCCTCCTTGTTGGTTCTCATTTGTTCTTCATTATCTTCATCCTTCGCAGTTTCCTTGAACTGTACATGACGTTTTTTCTGTACATGACGTTTCTTCTCCACCTTTTGTAGTTCTTCTTCTTCTTTGTCATCTTCCTCCTTGTTGGTTCTCATTTGTTCTTCATTATCTTCATCCTCCGTGATGTCGTTTCCTTTCTCTGATTCTTCTTCTCGAATAGAAGGTGGCGATGGTGACGGCAACGGTGGTGTTGGGGGTAGGGGGTTTCTGAGAGGACGCTTCTGAGCCATTTGATGGTTTTGCGTTTTGAGTGTGGGGAAAGAAAGAGACTAAATATACAGTTACCGGGTCCTTAATTTATAAAGAGGAGGGGAGGAGTCTTCTAGCGTTTTAGTGTAGTAATCTTTCCTTTGGAGGTATGGAATGCAGAGGAACAAATACCCTTTCTTTGCTTGGACTTAGAATGGAATTTCTTTCTTCTGTGTGCCAATTTAATGCAAGCAATCATATGTAGCTGCAGCACGTTCAGCAGTCCTAAGCTTTATGAGAAAGTTTCAATGGACATTAATTAGCCATTACCGTCACAAGTGAGAGAGAGAGAAGGAGAGACAAAGACAAGCCAAAAGCAGAAACAAATGTTGTGCGCCAATTTAATGCAAGCAATCATATGTAGCTGCAGCAGTCCTAAGCTTTATAAGAAAGTGTCAATGGACATTAATTAGCCATTACCGTCACAAGTGAGAGAGAGAGAAGGAGAGACAAAGACAAGCCAAAAGAAATGTGAGCTTCTCCAATTGATTTTATTTTGCTATCTCCTGTGCCTCCAACTGTCACGAATTGCGTGTTCTACGTGCTTTCCACTTGATTGCTGTTGATTTTAATTGATTAGACAATGAAATCCTCTCTGCTGTCACCTACGTTCATGCCTTCAGCTCCTCTTGCGTGATTTGTGCCATTAATTCATTCATATTTATATTGCCGCCACCTGTTGCTTGTTCTCTCTGTGTATCACGTTGTTCATTCCTTGTCTATTGCCTCGATTCCAGCTGTCCGTAGCTCCCAATTCAACGCCTGCTTTGCTTTTCGTCAAGTTGATTTGACAATTAAACCTCCTGCGGCCACGCTTCTTGTGTTTTGATTTGTTTCTATTCCATGCGTGTCCACTGTGCGTGAGCTACTCTTGACTTGTGCGTGCTCTCCTTTGAGTGATTTGTTAGTGGACAACGATGCCACCTATTGCTGATCTTCACTGTTGATGATTTTAAATTTCTCCCAATTTAATTTGCTCTCTGATGCTCCTTCGTGCGCTTGGGACCCTCTTGTAGCTAATTGCGTGATTCATTTATTGAGGGCTTTTAATTCATGATTCAATTTCCGTCAACTTCGTTCATGTTGTTCTCTCATCTGTCCATTTAATTGCCGCTGGGTCCCTTTTAGCTGCCTTCAGTCACGCTTATGTCCCTTTAAAACCTTAGCTGCTTTCTCTTGATTTTATCCTCCTGATTTAATTTATTTCTCCTCACGTCTGCTCCTTGGTAACGCTTGCTCCTTGGTCACGCCCCTTTTGGCTATTACGTCTATTCCTATTGCTTAGCAGCTTAATTCATTTTATTGCTTGATGCCTTTTGCGTTGCCGCGTGCTCTCTTCTCTGTAGCGTGGATGGACTGCTCCTTTAATTTGTTGCTTGCTTATTTATTGCCCTCTCTACTGTTTTATGATTGGACAAATAAAGGTCTCCATCAATTTTAAACCTTGTCTTGGCTCTTCTGCGTTTCAAGTTTCTGATTATTGCATGAGGCCACGTCTAATTAGGGTCAACATCTAGTTCCGCTGTTTTTATCCTTGTCACAGTTCTTTCTATTTGGTTCCAAAATACACCTTGACATAAAACAAGATTAATTTCCATTAAGTATATCTTCAAACTTCAAGAACAAAGAAAATTAACGCACAAAAAGATAGAAAATAATGACACTAACAATCACAACGACCTCCTCGCCTACTTCAACAATCAATTTCAAACAGTCATATCTCTTGGTCCCGAACTCCAATTTTTGCAAACTTGGTATCAATGGAAAGATCAAAAAAAGGTATACAATTTCCATATAGGACTCAAAAACTAATTCCACCTCTAAAGGAGTCAAAATTTCAATCAAAATTACTGTCCTGTAAATCTCCTCCTAACCAATCACACAACTTAAAAAATGATAACTTCCTATTCCATTAGCCAAAAATTCAATGCTTGATATCAATGGAAAGATCAGAACACATTCTACAACTTTTATGAAGCACGTAAAAGCAATTTCAACCTCTAAATGAGTCAAAATCTCAATCAAAGTTTCTACCCAATATATGTCATCCTAGACAGTACCACAATCTTCTAAAAATCATAACTTCCTATCCCATTGTCCAAAAATTTCATGCTTTATATCAATGAAAATATCAGAACACATTCTACAATTCTCATGAAGAACTTAGAAGCAAATTCTACCTCTAACTAGGTCAAATTCTCACATGATTGTGGCTGCCCTGTTAAAGATTATTAAATGAAATATCGCCTAAACCATATCCATACTTCAAATATTCACAACTTTCACTTACTACATCCAAAGATGGCATATTATACCTCATTACAAAGCTAAGACATTCCTCTATAACTTTCAATAAGGCTACACGAACCCATTTAAACCATAATAGTCCAGAATTGACCTCAAAGTACAGTACCCACAAAACTTACACTTAGAAACATTTTCCAGCACAATGCACATTAACATCTAAAAGTCAACAGATCATAACTTTCAACCTCAATATCAAAAAATGTCATACTTAGTAGCGATAGAAAGCTAACAAGAAAAGTTACAACTTTCATGAAGACCAATTTAGCAAAATCAGCCCAAATCAATCCAGAAAAATTCCCAAAGTTTCAGATCACACAATTCTCGGCTACTGTTCATCCATGCACATTTTGTCACTTTCAAGTTAAAATTTAGAACTCTTCAAGCCACCATTAAGCATCACTTCCTTCACAAGAAATGTAACCAAACACCTCAAGTTTAATTCAAGCTAAAAATCATCTACATTGCTCAACCATATCAAAAGTTATGACAAAAACAATGAAACATATATAAATCCAATTTTTCACCTTTTCAATCTAACTTAAATCCTATCACTTCTATAACAATTCTACACTAATAAGCATCCAATTTTGTCAATGAATCACCCACAATTTAATCAAGACCTCCACTTGAATAATTATCCACAAAAATGGCAACAACCTATACTCACTCATCCATCCTTTCCTACACTCATCTAACATCATTAAATTCTCTCCAAACCATCTCAAATTACATATAACATATGCTACATCATTCATCATTCATCAACAATCAAACAAGAACTTCATACACATCCACCCTAAACACAATTCCCATGCAATTAAGTTCACATAACATCACAATAATGCATTTAACTAACAATTCATGCCATAAAACACAATTCTTACCTAATTAAACTTCAAATCTTCCAATCTTCCAAACTTGTCACAAACTTCCTAACTTCCCCTCCCATATACGATCATCATCTTCTCAAGGGGGTGAGGTTTACGTTAGGCTTTTTAGGTGAGCTAAAGGAAGAGAAAGCAATGTGGAAGGAGGGGAAAAAGATGAGCAACCTTTCAAACAAACTAAAGAAGAGAAGAAGCTACGAGAATGGGGGAGGAAAAGCCAAAAAAATCACAAAAACCCTTTTAACAAAGAAGCATCGTAAATGACTCCAAAAGAGGGGAGTTTTAACTTAAAAGAGGCCTAATATGGTGGCATGGTAGGCAAGTGACAAGTGTCACTTGCCATATGTCACATGCTTAGGCCCTCTTTTATTTCCTTTCCAATAACAATTCAATTTCTACTTCAATATTTTTCCAAACTTCCAATGTCTCAAATTAATAAATCCTAAGATCATGTATCTAATTTTTCATGCCATTAGACAGTAATTTCTACTACCGGTACACAATCAGTCTGCCACTTGGCATTTATCCTAGTTTAGAAATTATCCCGAAATTTTCAGAAAAATTTCTAAAAATTCACTAAAAATTCTAAAACCTCAAAGACCCTCTCCAACTCATTTTTATACACATAATTCACATTTTTAATAACAACCACATTTATTCACAACTATACCGGGAAATATCATGAATGCATGTACAGTCATTTACATGTGCAAAATTTACTATTCACATGTATGTGTATACATGGACATACCAAGACAATTATAAACACTGATAAACCCTTCTCATCAGTGATAGGATGTTACAATATAAGTCGCTTCTTTAGATTGTAAGACACTACAAATTCAAGGTTGATCTCTAAAAATTGTTCGAGATGCAAAAAGAGTTAGACACCTATCTTCTTCTTTTCCTTGCTTCAAGTGCAACATTCACTTCTTATTAAGTAGGAATACTATCACCTTCAACATTCCCACTATCATCCTGGCCATCGGAAAAAGAACTTTTACTACTAATTTCATAATTCAGTCTTTATCTTCTATCTTTCTCATGCTAATACTCTTCAATCAAAGTCTTCATTTGATATTTCATGTTGTGACTAACTTTCTTATCACCTTTGATTCTAATTAAATGTTTCTTTAATGGTGATTACCCTACCTTTCAAATGCTTGCAATACAAACAAATAGTATAAGCACAAGCTAGATCATTGAATCTTTCTAAAGTTGCCGAGTTATCAAGAGTACTTAAAGTCCCCTCCATTTATCTATAAAAATAAATGAAGAAATATGTCAAAATTAAATTATTAACTTTGTATAAAAATAAAATTGTATTGCATATGTAATTATTTTATATAATTGGTGTTCTTCCTTAGGAAAAGCATAAGAATCTCTATATAAATCCTAACTCCAACTCAGAGAGGAATAGTGTTAGAAGGAGATGTTAATGATTGCTTTCCTTTCTTTTAAAAGATACATGTTTAGATCAATAGAGAATCCAATGCCATTAATATATATATATATATATATATATATATATCTTATGAACAAAAGTTGAACATTTTGAAAAGACAATTTGAGGGATGTAACTAGTTCCCTTAACAAGGGGGAAAAAACATAGTAACATTAGTAGGGCTTGCACATAAAACACATGACATTATGAAAAAATATAATAAGATTCATTCATTATATAATTACTAAGGCCTTATGTCATCGATACTTCAATTCCACAATAACCTAACAAATAAGTAATATAATTATAAAACAAACATTGTACAAAATTATCTGCTTTAAGTGATAATTAAATTCCATAAAAACCTTTGCTAATAATTAATATAATTATAAAAAAACACATTATATATAATTACCATCATTAAATCATAATTCAATTCCACAAAAACCATAACAAATAATTAATATAATTATAAAAAACATGATTATATATGATTACCTCATTAAATAACCCTATTGGCCATTACCCTAATCAGTAATTATATATATAACCCTCTCTAGTAGATGTTACCCTGATCAATCATCACTGTACAAAATACATCTAAATGGTAACATTTTAATTTTTAACAACCTAGGTGGAGTGGAGGCAAAGAGCTGCTACTGCTAGAGCAGGGATAGGGAATTAGCGCGCAAGAGACGAGAGGGGTGATTGGCGACGCTGTGGAGGTCAACAAAGCTTGAATCTAGTGGCGGTAGTGGTAATGACGAAGGCTAGAGCGCGAGCTGGTGACACCATGAAAGTCGAACGAGAGAGCTAGGAGTGTTGACTTCCGACAATGGGACTTTGGAGCGTACTAGCGACGACAGTGGATGGAGTGGGTGTCTAGGTAAGAGCTGAGACTGAAAAGTGAAAAAAGCCGAGCTCTGAAGAGTTCGAAGTTTAGGGCAACTGCTGATTGTGTTGATGTTAGTAGTATGATATAATTTTTGTTTTCTACAATTTGGTCCTCATTGTTTTTAGTTTCACCAATTTGTCCTGTGCAATACCAGTATTATCATACGGTACAATTAAATAACCTATACACTACTCAGAACCCACTCGTATCAGACTATTTAATGATGATTACAAATTATTAACTAGGCCATAATAACAACACGACTTCGACGCAGAACAAACTTGAGTTCGTTACATTTAAGGACTAGTGATCAACTATAGCAAGAAACGTTACGCCAATCAGAAAACGAAGAGTAAGTCCTAAGCAAAGCAGTAGACACCGTATGATATGCTTATCCTTATTCACAATGCATATATTATGGAAGAAGATAGCGGATACAAGAATATTATATCAAATATATAACTCAAATTGTTCAACACCAAAACTCAATCCTCAAAGACCTTAACATTGCACTTATAGTTTCTATCTCTGCTCAGGATTTTCAACAAATCTTTCATTCACCCACAGTGACAAGCCACTCGACTCATGTAAAATTACTCCCAGAAATTAAATCTCTAACCCGTGAAAGAACACTAATCTCATTTACAATATTAGGTAAAGAAGACTAGAACAAAAAGAATTATAAACAAAACCACCAAAAACAATATCATCATAATCTGCCCCTTCGCCCCAGCCTTCTTCATGACCATAGCCACTTTTTTCTGCAATCAAATACAAGTTGCAACCGTTGTCGACAAATAAGAGTATAAGACTACTGTCTTTTATAAGCCACGAAAGAGAATTACCTGAACAAAATCAAGACGATTTGATGTACTGTCCATTTCCATTCCTAAATCATCTATTATCTTTTCCTGAAATATATATAAAAAGATTATGTCTTAGCACTCTAGAAGGAATAATTCTTGGCGGAGTCAAACCAAACTATTTTCCAGGTGAAAGTTAAAATTGAAATCTCCTAACTCATGAACTGTTAAAATTCATAATGAGAAAAATCATTCATCCAACAAATAAGCAAAAAGAGCATGACTTTCACATTTCTATCTGCATAGTGCTTTGATGGTGAGGCAACACTTCATTAATTAATAAACTTATAACCTGTGCAAGGAGTTCTTCATGTATGGTAAGCCCAACACCACCAATCCTCTCCACACTTGCACTGAGCTCATCCAACTCCTCATCCTGTTGCCTGCAACCACCAAAAATCAAGTTGATAAGAAGCAAAGACAAAGAGAGTTTACGAACTTTTAAGCAATAAAATGGCTGATCTAGATCCATATGTTAAAGAAGAGTTGATGTTCTAGAGACAACAAACCCAAAAATCACATCATAACAGTCAAAACTTGAATGTTTAAAGATGAGGGAACAGTCACCTCTTACTTTCCAGATACCTCATGTAACATTCAAGCATCAAGTTTTCACCACCGTGATACAAGGTAATTTTTTCACATACTAAATCCTAACCAAGCACAAAAGTCCAGTAAAAACAACTAATACAAGATAAAGTGGAACTAGTTAGAACAACCTACTTTATGAGAAGTAATTGTCTATCTGATTCCGATTCAATAAAATCATCATTATCTTGAGTGTACTGGTTAGATCTATCCGTCTGATTATTATTTGGCAGTCTCATTAGCTCCCTTCTCATCCCATTCAGGCCAGTGGTCCCAGTACCCCTGGTATCTTTTCCAGCAACCACCGCTTTCTTCACATTGCCAACCTAACAGTATAACTCCATCAGTAAAGGGGCTCATTGAAAGGGCAAAACTTAGGATCACATACACAATGTAGAACATTGTGGTAACCTGACAGTATAACTCAATCAATAAAGGGGCTGATTGAAAGGGCAAAACTTAGGATCACATACACAATGCAGAATATTGTGGTAACCCTACAAGTAGAATAATGCCAGCTAATTTATATAATACTTCAGTTTTCCTTTTAACATTTTTATATACGATGCACCTGCAGTCGGGCAGTGCTGGTCCATCTTCTCCGTTTTTCAAGTTCCACTTCATCAATGCCATACCAAGTAGGATCTTTTGCTGCTACTGCAATTGCTTTGTCCAACTCATCCACCTTCCTATCAAGAAGGGTTTCAGCAGTTGTGGACAGGGATTAAAAAAATTCAATAGCAGAAAAGAAGCATCATCTAGAAGAAAAATGCGGCTGCATTTGAGCTGCATATTGATTATGTAATTGTTAATAGAGTCTCAATACAATACAATCCATAAGAATACACGCATCAATAGATTACACCTATTTTCTCACTCCCTGCCCATGCAACTGAACAGAAAGGGGAAACCAGTTGGTTTTCAATAAACTGATTTACTAGTAGCAACTAAAGTATGTTATGAGTGATACCTGCCACTCAATGCTATCACACCCAGTAAGCAGCTCCTTCGTAAGATGCACTTGCTCTCCAGTTTCAGAAGAAATCCGTTCCCATTGGTGGAAAGTAGATTGTAACTTATCAATCTATACGATCAATCCAGACCATCGAATGAAATGAGATTCCAAAACCACAAAAAAACAAAATCCAATATCAAAAGCATCTCCAGGAGAGAAGCAGTTCCCATATGAACCTTAACAGACAACAATTTCAACTCATCTACAAATCACGAATCACATAGAATAAATTTCTACATGTTTCAATTATCAATAGATACCCTGCTATCGTCAATTACTGTCCATCCAAAGAAGACATCAAAATACGTATAAATAACTTAAAATCAAACCAACAATTGAAGGAAAGCCTTACAGAATCTTGAATTTCTTCCTTAACAATATAAAACGGGTCCTGAGCGGAAGACATCCTCGTAAAACAAGTCCGACAATTGGCTTCCCCTCCACACCTCAAAACCAAATCATATAAAAGCCTCAGCTTTTAGCATCGAAGCAAACATAGGTTAACTAATCGAATTTCTCTAAAAAAGAACAGATGAAGCGGTGATACTACAATAGCAAGGCCATAACATGGTTTGGGTTAAGAATCTCGTAGAAAATGGTCAATTACTTAAATCCACATATGGGAAATCGAATTTACTAACCTGTTGATAAATGCAAAGGTCTGGAGATCGTGAAGAAAACGAAAGAGACGAGAGAATCCAACTCCACGCTTCCTTAGAGGCTTAGCTGTCGGTTATGTAGTTTGGCATGGGCTCACAGGTTCTCCATTTGTATTGGCATTTGAAGATTGGGCTTCACAAAGCATGTGGGCTTGCACTTATTTTCTTCAGTTATTACTTATCAGGAAATTACATAATTAAATTGTAGCTGGAGTTATAGTTGTCATAACTCATAAATTTGTCTAAAATAACATTTACGATTTCAAATGTTTTAGCACCGATGCATGAATTCTGTGAACAAAATATGTTGCATCCAACTTAGTTCCTTCCTTCAGATTGTGCAATGGACCATCACCGTATCAGTGTGCTTCGTACGATTCCTGAGCATGATGTACACCAAAATTTTACATTTAATAATATAGGCCAAAGCCAAGGTGGTTTAAACTTCTCTGCCTTCTCTTTCTTGGGTATTAAAGTCAGGAACAGACCTATTTATATTGCTTTGTATCTATCATATTCTATGAGCATCCATCTATCTAATAAATGAGACAGATGATATGAAGCCATTAAAATCATGGTGTATCAAATAAAACCATTAATCTCATAATATTTATCGGCATCCGATCCTATTCCCTAAGGATTCATTTGGATCAAAGTCTAAACTTTTTAGTCTCTAACTACATCCTAAACTATAAATATATTTAAAATAATGTATTAAACCCAATAAAAGAGAACATAAGAGTAGACAAGGTAATAAGCCAAAATTTGTTGCTATTGCAGCTTAACCATTGTATGAGATCAAAATAATAGTTCAGGTGTTGAATCTAATAGCGTGAGATAGTATCACATTATTGACCATTTGGGAGATGAACATTCCATCTGATAAACAGCTCTAGGCTTGTCTCCAAAATAAATATTCTTTACCAATATTCAACAATGATTGATGTCACAAAATTTTGATGATTAAGGTTTTTATTGTGAAATGTTCTCCTGTTTCTCTCTCTCTAAATACCATAAGTGTTGTAGTTGATGACCAACTTGAAGATTGCCATGTCTCCCTGCTAAGTGAACCTGGCATTTCCTACCTAGCGAACAAAAGAAGTCTAGCAAGTGAATTCTTCAGAGATAAAATATCTTGGCCTATAAGGAGGTATAAGAGCATATATGAAACAAGTGGTTTGCAGTTTCAAGTTACTAATTGGCATAACTTGCACAAGCTAGGTGTTGGTTGGTAAAGATCCTTTTAGTTTACCTAAATCTCTATTTAACGACAGTCCAAAGTATAAAGGAAGCTTTTGGACAATTGTCCCTGAACCATAGTAATTTCTGCCATGGAACTGCTTGTTTAGGAATTTGAATAAATTAGAGGCAAGACTTGGCAGTGAAGACTTTAGAGCTGTGATTCTTCTAAGTAACTTTATCCTACTCTTCACTATTTGGCCTGTAGTTTGTAATATTGTTTACAATGGTATTAATGCCTCTAAAGCGCTACAAAGCCAAGTTCCATTTTCTAAAATGGCATTTAAGTTGACTTTTAGGGAAACTAGAAGTTGGAGATTCTCCATACCTTGTAGAAGATGAAGATATCCTAAGATCATTCCAATCATCGAACCAAAACTAAGATTCATTACCATTGCCTATAATAATTCTCATTTCCTGGTTCATGAAGCATCTCAACTTTAGTATCTAGTTTACATACCAATAATTACTTTGACTTGGCTTAGTATTCCAGAAGCTTCTTCTCTTGAGGATGTATGAATGCATCCATTTAAATTAAATAGATCCTTTATTTGTAAAAAGCTTTTAGATGCGTTTAGTAAGCAACATCTTATTGAAATTCCTTTGTAAATTTATTCCTAACCCTCTTCCTTCATTAAGTAGTAAATTTCAGATCATTTCACCATGCAAAATGTATGTATATCAAAACACATGAAAAGCATGCAAAACTTAAGCTTAAAAACTTTCATTTATAACCTAACGTGTAATTTATCATATACAATCACATACACATGTAAGTTATATGGAAATAACACAAAACCTAAGCTAAACACCCTATTATGTATACTAAACATACACATTATCACAATTCTATAACAAATATCACTTATCAAGGACAAACTCTAAGGTTGTGGATTTGCTAACTAAAGGTTCAACATTTAAATTCTTTCAAAAGCGCACTACTTATATGGATGTTATGTCATTTGATAATATGTTAATTTAGTGGGAGTTATTTCCGGGTACTTTTGGTTATAAACTTGCCTTATAGTTTTTTTTATAATTTAATATTGCAGTACAAAGAATTTTGCGAGCTTACACTATGATTTCACTTGGTTTAGGCAATAAAGTAGGACCAATTAGGGATAGGCGTGTTAAGATCATGTGATATGAAATTTCTATGCTGCAGATTATATGATTTCACTTGGTTTAGGCAATAAAGTAGGACCAATTAGGGATAGGCGTGTTAAGATCATGTGATATGAAATTTCTATGCTGCAGATTATACTTTATCTATGTCATTAATTATATTTATGTGTATGACCACTGATGGGTTCAATCACAATAATTGTGACAAAGATCTTTTAAATCCTATATTGATATGATTGATGGATCAGAATACTTGAATATAATTTTATAATCATAAAAATTTTAGACTCGTAAGGTTTATGACATATAATATAAGGTATTATATATATATATATATATAGTACAAGTGGGAGATTGTTGAAGTTTTTAATGGACTTACATATATATTAATACTTATATTTCTTGGCTATCATAAAGTTTAGCATAAGACTAAAAGTGATCTAATAAGATTTCAGGTTAATGAGCCTAAATCATCTAATGATATGAGTTATTATATGCATAGAAACCTTGATATTATATTGCTAACTTATGATGGACAAAAATTAGGAATAAGTACTATATATAAATAAGTTGTTAATAGTCCCCAAAAGAGAATTTGGGTTTTTTTTGATGATACCCATTCTTGGAAAGAAAGGCAATATATGTGCATCTCTTGAAAGGCTAAAATCTAAAAGAAGTCATAACACCCCAATCACGTATATTTCAATAAATTCATGTACCTTTCTGAAGTTAATTTTATTTTTAATAATCCAACTTGATTGATCTAACAAGTTTCATTTTGTATTAAAAATCTAACAAGTTTCACGGGTTAGGTAAGTTTTCGAAGCCAACAAACCTCTCTGAAAATTGACTATGAGACTAATAACACGACTGCACTACAACTAGGGCATGCAATAATGTCATGCAATTTCTGTTCAAACCCCTGTCACCAGTCAACTAACACGATATCAATGATACATTTAGCTATTATTGAGGATATCAGCACATGCTGAATAGAGATTGGGATTGTTTGATTTATCATTCGATTTATCACACCCTCAGGAGAAGAAACCAGTGTGCTGATTTCTTAACAAAATATGGATCTTCTTCGTCGCAGTGTTGGCATGTGTAGGACAGCCCAATGCCAGGACTTTGTCAGTTTCTACAAAATGATGTTCTCTTTATTGCTTTTCTGAGGCGTTAGTCCTCCTTTGTCTTTTCCATTTCACAAAAAAAAGGTATACATTTAGTTAAAAGTAACAACCTAACTAATACTCTAATTATTCTCCTGTAGATTTGTTTCTCTATCTTTCTCTTTTCGAAATAGATCTTTAAATGGAAAATAACAAAGTTTACAACATTATCTTTTGCAGCGTTCAATTCAAATAGAAGTTTTCTGCTAGGTTCCACGTAAATTTCAAAGTAAACCCACAATCTGTAACGTTTCCCGTATTTTGCGGATTGACTTTTCAGGTAATATAATTTCTCTACGTAGTACCTTTTCCAAAGTAAACTGCCGTGTATTTCAGATAGGGGACTCAAATATTTAATTTTTAAAATTTTGAAAGGCTAAGTGCCCCACTAACCTCTAAATAATTCCGTCCTAATATATATATATACATATATATGTATATAATTATTCAATAATCTTGAAAATGAGGGCAGTGCACCACTGACCCATCTACCTCCATCCCTGAGTTCAGACATCCACTGGAAGTAAAGAGGAAGTTAAAACTAAGTTAGTAGATTAATGAACCCTAATAGCTAGCGCGTGGACCTATCTCTAATCTTGGAGAAGTGGTAGACAAATAAATTTGGCTACAGCCAAAACGCCTTCAAATTTCATCAAGCTTTAGCTCGCAGCGTTGAATAAATTATATGTTCCACTTCGTGGGGTTGGCACAACTCTAAGCATGCATGTGATCTTGCTAGCTATCATTACGATCAATATCAAGGGTCCGTAAATAAGTTGAATTAATATTATATTATATGCTCCAACATCTCCTACTTTTGTCTCTGGTTTTACTATTAGAATAGAATCAACTCACTGCTCTTGCGATTTTGACCGGCTGTACTAAGAAATATAAATGCTTTTCACGATTCTATGATATAGGAAGAATAGAGTAAGAATTTAAAAGTAAGGTCAAAAATAATACACAAGAGAAGTCTCACGTAAAAAATGATTGATAAAAATGTTATGTACTTAATTTAAATTTGATTAGTTTGTTGAGTAAATTCAAAATTAACTTAATTTGAATGAGATTATAATCTTCTAAGAAAATATTTGATAATTTCTTAATTTAATAATAAGGGCAATTATTTTGAATAAAATAATAAGAGTAACTAAATATTTATTAAAAGTTCTTATTTTTTTAGTTCTGTAATGTAAATTAATACTTCCTTTTTTATGTCTTTTTAATTGTTAGATAAAATGAGTAACAATTTGTTCCAAAAAAGTATTATGGATATTAACAAGCTTACTAAAGCTGACTTCTTAAACTAATTTCAAAACTTAAAAATTGATCTTAAGTATGCAAAAAAAAAATGTATGTTCTTAGCAATGTAATTCTGCCACCCAGATGCAACTGATAAAGTTTGGAAAAGTTATTAGTGTCATATTCATAATTTTGAGCAAGCTACAAGTGTGATATTGACTAGTATATATGTCTTCTAAGCATCAAAGACCACATGAAATGGATCCTCCTATTATAATTTTGCATATCAAAGAGTTGTTTAATGCATAAAGTAGGCTAGAGAGATATTAGACCTTTAGAGCATTACATTGATGCAAGATGGCAAAAGGATCTTCAATAAAGTTGCTTGTATTGAAGATGATTAGCTACATTGAGAAATTAAGCCAATTAAGTTGTTTTTCACTAATTCATGAGTTAAGCATTAATTTGGCATTTCAGTTTCTTACTCCGATCTTTTCATAGTTCATCAAGAACTTCCGTATTAACCAAAAGGATATAGCATTATCTAAACTATTGAATATGCTCCAAACCATAAAGGGATGCCTTAAAAAGGAACTCTATTATGTTCTTAGTTTGGATTCCTCTAGAAGTAAGAAAGAGGGCATAAAGAAGATTAAGAATTAAAAAACAAAAGGCTTCTACTAAAGTAGAAAAGGCAAATGGTGGTGTCAGGAAGAAGAAAAGTAATAAGGCATATGTTTAAATTATAGAGTTGATGGCACCGGAAAAGGACATGCAAAACTTATCTTGCTATCTTAGAAGATAGGAAGCTTAAGATAGCTCTCATCTTAAGGTATATGGAAAAGGACATGCAAAACTTATCTTGCTATCTTAGAAGATAGGAAGCTTAAGATAGCTCTCATCTTAAGGTATATTCATTACGGTAAAGAGTGCTTTAGGCAACGACATATTTGCTTTAATGTAAAAATGTATTGCTAAAACTTAACATAACACAACATTTTTCAAATTATTGCCTTTAATAATATTAAAAAGCAACGATAATAACAATTTGTTGCTACATATAAGAAAAGGCAACAAAACTAAAAAAAATGATTGCAATAAAGTCTTATATATGCAATATCTAGAATTGTTGCTATAGTTCTAGTCATCTATTTACTAAAAGGTATTTACTAATGTTACATATTTATTTATATAGCTATTTACTAATGCATATTTAAAATATAAAATTTTTCTATTTACTAATGAGTATTTAGAATATGTCAAGCAAAATTAAATTACCACCAATTTGTATTTAGTAAAATTAAAATACATGATACAATTGCTCTAAAATACACAGTAGTACGTGTAATATATACACATATGAAGGTGTCAAACTCTTTTTACCTAATTTGTCTCCCTTTTTAAGACAAAACCTAATCCTATGTTTCTATCCAATTCTTTTTTTTTGTACACCCCTCACTTGAAACTTCTCAATTTTGCAAGTAAGTCATATGTATTTTATTTGAATTCCAATGTTTGTTTGTATTACTAAGGCTAAAGATTTTTTTTTCTTTAATTGAGATCACTGTTCATCTAGGTTTCATTGTTTTCATCATTAGTTTAGGCAATTGATAGGTATAAAATAGGGGAAAAGTAACTACTTGCTTCATTTCCTCAAGTCACTACTTTCTGGATTATCTTCAATATTTATGTATTTCCTCAACTAACCTGTAACCTATAATAGTATAAGTGGGCCTCTCTAACTGGTTAAAAGCCTCTCTAATTGGTGAAAAGTGGTGGTGTCCACTAATAGGCGTTCCTAGCTCGGCTATGACAACACAATTCCTGGAGGAGTAGGTAATGGGGCGTCCTTCAGACCTAAAAAATGTGTGACGCTACTCGTTGTATTTCCTCAACTGAATACTTTTTGGATTATCTTCATTGTTTCCATATTTCCTCAACTAAATTCTTTCTGGATTGTCTTCAATATTCTTTCTCCAGTTTTATACTTATTGGTTGTAAGAGGAGATGTGATTACAAGTTTATGATAATTTTCTGATTGCAAAATGATTGCTTTACTTCTCTTGTTAGAATTACCCAATAGACAATTTTGGCTTTGTTGCTGACCGACTGAATGTAGTTGTTCCTCCCAATCATCCTATAATCCTTAAAGCTTATATTTTTCTTTATTCATCTCTTCGTTCTATCGTGAGTTGTCAGTTTCTTCACTTCTTTGTTAATAAGATTTTATTCTAATTTTACATACTTGCGATTACTAGACAACACCTAAGCAGCTCTTTGAATATTTTGAACCAAATGAAGTGATCTAGATAACACCAACCCATTTAGGTTAACAAGCTCTTCTAGTTAACCTAAACGGGAAATCCAAGGCTAAGGAATACAAAGACCCTATATTGACCTAATTATTTCTTATGAGCAACATTCACCATATTGTGAGATCTGTACAAAGGTTTGGTTTATATAAAACATGTTATAAATTACATATCCTTAAAACATGTTATAGAATAGAGGGAAAGTAACTTAAGGAAAAGACTCCTACAATAGAGGTAGTTTCAATCTCTTTGTTAGTGCTTTGTGGTGTAGTTTCTATTACACCATTTACACGTTAGTTTTATCATTTTTTTTGCTTTCTCTTCATGTCTCATGAATGTTAGGTACCTGGAATTGTTTCTTCATTGCTATGACCCTAGTTTGTCACTAGGCCAAGTTTATTTAAAATACAAATCTTACTTTGTTAGATGTTCCATTATCCTAGTTTTTGACTTAGCAATTGAATTAGAATTATATTTTAGTAGTGATTCCTAGTTTTCAGGAAATTTGTTAATAGTGTTCTTGTTTTTTAGACTCAATCTCTACAAATAATTCTTGGGATGGTAGTAACCAATTAAGTTAAATCATACACTTTGTTTGTTTCTTTCTTAATATTGATAACTATCCTAAAGCTTTTAATCATTGCTCTCTTACTCTTAAGTATTTCGCTATCAAATTACATTTACTTCTAACTTTTAAGATCCTAAATTATATTGCTAATCAATAGAATAAAATAGTTAAAAAATATAGTAAGGACATTAAAGTCATTCTACGTATAGGATGAAGCTTTGGAAAGATGCTAAGGTACTTTAATATGATATAAAGATACATGAGTTGTTCATCTAACTATATCAGCATTATGATTTTATTCACTTATCCTCAAGGCAGAATCATACAAGAATTTCATGTTTGGGCCTCGACATATAAAAGGTATCTTATCTTTATTTATTCTTTTATATATAACTTCAATGATTTTAGTTTGCGAATGACTGCGGCAACACCATGGCCTGAATCTTTTGTACTCTTTAGCATTTCTTTATGTTTTCTTTAGTATAATACCTTTATATTAACATTTAAACTCTAATTAAGGAGGATATTTTTATGAAATATTCTATTCTTCCAAGTCTTACATGTCAACGTGAAGAATATCATCTGACAAAGTTCTTTAAGTTAATATTGTTCATCTTATCGTTTTTTGCATTAAGATCAATTGCAAATTACTATTGCTTGTTTTTCCATTTGTAAACATATTGCACCCAATGCGGATTGAAAAGACTATGCCTTCTGACTTTGTTTATAAAAAGAATTAAATAATTGTATTGTTATTTTTTGAACTAGATTAATTTGTCTTTATTAAATGGAGATTACAAAAAAGTTGTTGGTAGTTCATTCTTTAGATATATCAACATGTTTATGAGCATAATTGTTTTCAAATCATTCTAATCTACTTGCTTGTTTTTATATTTCAAAAAAATGGTGATTAAGAATAGATAAGGAGGTACATGTTAAGGATTTTGAAGTGCCCGTACATTTTTTAAAAATTTTAGCTGACACACTTATGTTCTATATGGATTAGACAAAGAAAATATAGGTGCATATTTTAGCTAATAATTTTTTGTTATTATATTTTGAATATGTTAAAGGTTGAATTTAATTAACCCCATATGGACTATATGATATGTATAGTTACTTTCAATATTATGTATTGTCAGTTTAATAAAAATTAATGTATGCTGTTGTTAATAAAAGAAAAAACTGTTATTTTGTTATTAGATAATGTTGCCTAAAAAATTCAATTCATTGCATTATCAAGATTCAAATTATTGTTATATTCATTCAACATTGTTGTTATAGTTTGAAATTGCTTTGTTGCCTTACTCAAAATTTTATGCAACATCATTCATTGTGTTGCCTAATAAAAAATGTTGTTGCCTTACACCTATAGCAATGTCCCTTTATTTAATGATATAAATTTTGTTGTCTTAATAAAAAAGAAAAAATAATTATACTTATAGTTATGTTTTTGTCTATTTTCTTAAGTTATTTTGCTATAGTGATTTATGATTGAGATCAATCTTTCCACTTCAGTTCCACATTCTTTATTATTAGATACTGGATGTAGTTCTTATATTTATAACAATATGCAGAAGTTGAAAAAGAGTAGATTATTAAGGAAAGGTAAAGTAGACTTGGGAGTTGGCAACAAAGCAAAGGTTGCGACAATAGCTACAGGAACTTCTAGTTTAGCTTTATCCTTTAGTCTTATAATAAAACTAGATAATTGTTAACCTTTTCAATCATTGAAAGACATATTATTTCCATTTCTTATTTAGATTTGAATGGATTTTTATTTATTATAAAGAATAAATTTTTTTATTTTTACTTTGAGTACTTTGTATGAATTATATCTTGAAAGATCATTCCCTAATATAAATAGTAAAAGAAATAAGTTACCAAAATTGATATTAATTATGGAATTGTAGGTTAGGCCATGTCAAAAAAATAGAATCATAAAATTACATAAAGAAGGATATTTGGATCCTTTTAATTATGAAATATGTGAAACCTATAAATCATTTGGATAAGATGACCAACTATCCTGTAATGGAAACAAATAGTATGGTGGTGAGTAGTTAGAGCTTATACATTTAAATATATATGGCCCTATGTCTACGGGCACTAGAGGGAGGTGCTTCAATTTCATTACATTCACATATGATCATTTTAGATATGTTTATGTATATTAAATGAAAAAAAATCAAAATCATTTGAAAAGTTCAAAGAATTTAAAGTTAAAGTAAGCCTCAAGACACTCAAATCTAATAAAGGTAGTGAATACTTACATCATAAGTTTTGTGTCACTTAAAATAGAATGAGATTATATCACAACAGGTTGCATATGAAACTCCATAACATAATAAAGTGTCTTAGAGGAGAAATCATACTTTAATACATATGGTACATTCCATAATGAGTCATGTAGTCTTTCATATCTTCTTTTGTTAATATGCCTTTGAAACCACTGATTGCCTTTTAAATAAGGTTACATCTAAATCCGTTAACAAAGACTAATAGTAGACCAACTTTATCATGTAGTCTTTCCTATCTTCTTTTGGGAATATACCATTGAAACCACTGACTACCTTCTAAATAAGGTTACATCTAAATCAGTTAACAAAGACTACCAGTAGATGAAAGTTATCACACATAAAGATTTAGGGAATTGATGCTTATGTAAAGCATACAATATCTAATACGGTTCAATTTAAGTTAGATATATGCAAATGTAAGGGTGTTTGAAATAGAGTATGGAATATCAGTTTTACTATCCTTTTAAGCAAAAGATATTTGTATTAAACATGTTATGTTCGAAGAAATAGAATTTGTTCTCAAGGAAAGTAGTGAGAGTGAGTTAGAACATAGAAAAGTTCAAGAACCATAAATGCACAACCAATTGGAACTTGAACCTCAAGTTTATAAATGTCAAGTACAATCAAGAGTTCAAGAGACATATAGTATGTGACGCACTAGTAGGATACATCTTCCCTTTACTAAATTAGATCTACATATTGGAAAGATGAAAGATAATACATTACTCATGGATGATGAGCCTACTAATTTTTAAGTAAGCAATTTCTAATATTAATTCTTTAAAATGTCATGAAGACATGATATCTGAATGGAATCCATCTACGTGAATTAAGTATGGAGTTTAATGGATGCTCTCGACGATATTGTACCTATTAGAAGCAAGTGAATTTTTAAGAGAAAAACTAACATAAATGGTAATGTACACACATAGGCTAATGACTAATGACTATAAATAAAAATAAGAAGTTGATTTTGATGAAACCTTTTTTCCAATAGCTATGGTTAAGTTTATAAGGATCTTATTAACTATATATGCATATCATGATTACAAAATCTAGCAAATAGATTCCAAAATAACCTTTTTCAATAGAAATTTTCTTAAAGATGTGTGTGACCCAACCTAAAGGTTTTGAGTCCAAAAATTTTCTAATCAAATATGTAAGTTAAAAAAAATTTATCACAGAGTTGGAACATCTATCTTAGCGAAACAATCAAAAGGTTTGATCTTATAAAAAATGTAGATGAATCATGTGTCTATAAGAAGTTTAGTGAGAGTATAGTGTCTATAAGAAGTTTAGTGAGAGTATAGTCATCTTCTTAGTGCTATATATGGATAACATATTGCTAATTGGAAACGATATACCAATGCACTAATATGTAAAGATTTGGTAGTCTAAAAGCTTTTCCATAAAGGATATAGAAGTACGTAATATTCTAGGACTAAAAATACATAAAGAAAGATTAAAATTTTGATTGGCTTATCCCGACCAACGTAAATAGATTGGTTTAGCATGGAGAATTCTAAGAGGAGACTCTTACTTATAGTATGATATTTCTCTTATAGAGTATATGTCCAAAGAAATAAAAGAAAGAGATAAAATGGATTGCGCTTCATATCCTTCGGTTATTATCAATCATGTGTGCGATGTTATATACTAGATCAATTGTCTTTTATTCTTTGAGCATAGTCAAGCCAATCCTAGTGATAATCATTGGACAATTAAGAAAGAAAAACTTTTAAAGTACTTAAGAATAATTAAAGATGTTTTCTTGGTTTATAAAGGAGCTGAACTAAGAACTAAGAGTTCAGTGGTATTCATATGCAAGTTTTTGGTCTAATATAGATGATAATAGATAACAATCAAGTTATGTCTTCACTTTGAATGACGATATAGTAAGTTAGAAAAGTTTCAAACAACTAACTATCAGTGATTCTAAGATTGAGGCAAGGTACATTTTAATGTTAGAGGCAGAAAAAAAATTAGATTGAATCAAGAAGATTATCACTAAACTTGGAATAATTCTTAGCATTATTGAACCAGTAGTACTGTACTATTATAACATTGGTTTCATTGTCCAAACAAAGGAACCAAGGTCTAATAAATGATGTAAACATACAATCAAGAAGTTTCACTTAATTAGAGAAATAGTGGAGCAAAAGATATTCCATTAAAGTGAGTTTTTATTGAAGAGTATCTTGCAGATATTCTCACTATGTCGTTGTCTCAAAAGACACGTAATTGACATTATATATTATTAGATACATAAATGGTTAGCTTTAATGTAGTGAAAGATTATTAGTTTATGCTTTTGTAACCAATCAATTAATTGCAATTTAATATATGACATTATTATTTTAATCAATAAAGACTTTATCTTTATATATTTCTGTTAATTATATATAACACTTAATACTAAAGATTAAATTCTTTGAATAATTTTTGTGTAATTAAAATTAGGGTGAAATCATAATTATGATATTTAATTTACATTTATGTATTACTCCTAAAATATTCTTAGTTGTAGTTTCATCAAGACGAAATATTGATGGAATCATAAAACTAGCATACATTATATTTCTTTCTTATAAAGAAAGTAATTATTCTCATAAATCAAAGTTTGAAGATGCAAACAAATGATTGTATGCCTACTAAAGAAAAGTTCGTTGATCTAGTCTAATTATGAGGATCTTGAATATAATATTATTTGCATATCTATAAATTTTCTCATTATGATCGTTGTATAATTAATCATTAGACTACTAAGGTTTCTCAACTAAAAATTAATATATTTCAATGCTACTTATGACTTATTCTATTTAAGATAGCCTAGTCAATATTACTTGGATACAATATAAACTATATAGAGATAGTTGTATCAGTTATGATTCGTCAGTATAAAGTAATTAAAGAGAATGTTATATTGTACTTAATTGGTAATGATTTAAGGAATTCTTTAGCTAAAATAAATTAAAATTTGAAAAGTCTACTTTCAAATATTAATTATAAATCAATTACAAACATTATTAGATTTTTAAAAGTAGATATATAATTTATAATCATTTTCAACATGTTAAGAACTTAATAGATCACAAATAAAGAGTAGTTAAAGAAAGAAAATTAATTTAAACTAAGTTGCACTTAAAAGTTTGAGAAACTTCAAATATCAAATAATAATGTTTGATTTTATTAAAGATTAAATTATAATTATAATTAAATTACACTTAAATCAATAATTTTAATTAAAAAAATCATAACATCTTTTTATAAATAGGAAAAAGATATTCAAGAATTAAGTTCTCTTTGTTTTGCTCGTAGTTTGCATGGCTTCTCTCATGCACGAGGGGCACCTTCCTAAGAAGGTTCGGCTTTGAGAACGTGACGAGGAACCTCCCCTTGATCCCAAACCTACTTATAGTGCACTCCTCGGTAACTTGTCGGTAGAAGTAGAACCAGTGTCTCGGGCGTGGCCGGTGGAAGAGCTGATTGAACCTGACGCAGGGGACATCACCCAGCTGACGGGCGAGGCGGGGAATGGTGTTCTACTCTCTCAACCTTTCAAAGAGAAGCTTGATAAACAATGGGAACATTCGGTTGTCATCAAACTCCTATGTCGACGCATTGGTTATCGGATACTCTATAATCGTTTGGTTTTGCTATGGCGTCCGAAAGGTTCCATTAAAGTCATTGACTTGGATTATGATTATTTTCTTGTAAAATTCCTTGAACATTCCAACTTTCTTAACGCCTTAAACAATGGACCTTGGGTCATATTCGGGCATGCGTTATCTGTTCAACAATGGACGCCTACCTTCCGTCCCTCTCAAGGCAAGGTCACCAGAGCTATTACCTGGGTTCGTTTCCCTAAGCTGTCCATTGCTCGTTATCATCCTCTGATTCTCTCCGCGTTGGGCAATCAAGTGGGACAGACGGTGAAGATCGATGAGATGACAATGCAGACCTAGCAAGGGCGATTTGCGAGGGTGACCGTTGACATCGACCTCACTGTTCCCTTACGCACCTCGGTAGACCTTGATGGTGAGACTGTGATGGTTGTGTATGAAGGCATTCCGATCATCTGCTTCACCTGTGGTATGTTGGGGCATGACGCCACCAAATGTCCCTCGACTGAACATGCGACCGCCTCTCCCCCTATGGCGACCCCGACTTCGCGCCCTGCTTCCACTTCACAGCGAGGATCGGAGGGTTCTGCGGCAATGGTCCAGCTGGCGACTGGTGCTTCAGGGTATGGGCCTTGAATGGTCGTACAACGGCGTGCTCCTCCTTTCTCCGCTCCACGTCCGAACCAGAGCCAAACTCGCAAACAACCGTTGGCTGCTAAGGTGGGCGGCTCAAGATTTACAGCGTTGACAGAGTTGGAACAAGACAACCCAGCTGCTACGCCTGCGAGGGAGGCTACTGTGCAGAAAGATGTGACAGGGACTGGAAGCCGTTGGACTTTAACTGAATTAGTTATTTTGGGCTTTAACAAAGGTAACGAGGGTGCTTTAACTTCCCAACAAAGTAAACGAATTCCACGTCTTAGTACCAAAGGCAAAAACAAGTCCTCATCCGTACCTCTCCCCAGTTCCTAGGGTGCCAGCCCTACCCAGGTAGACCCGACCAGCTCCAATGAGGTAACTTTACTCCCCACCACCCAGGATACTCATATTGTTGTTCATCTTGAATCACATTCGAAAATGATTTGTGACCATAATTTAATTTTACCTAACGATAGTGAGCCTATGGATCATTGCCCACTGCTGACCATCCCTACTAATGATATGGAAAATGGGGAGTCGGGGACCGACTTACTGCCTCTTTCTGGGCCTCCTGATGGTACTGTGATGCCGTTAAATACTGATTTAATTGTTGCGCACGAGATGGAGATCCAAGAGTGTGATAACTCGGGCATACCCTCGGATGTCGTGACCGGTACTTCGGATGGCTTACTGCCCGAACTAAGCTTGTCTATATGATGTCTATTCTCTTATGGAATTGTCAAGGAATGGGAGGACCGAATATCCGGGCAATATTACGTAATTATATACGTATGTATCACCCGGGTATTCTGGTTTTGTTCGAACCTCGTATTAGCGGGACTAGGGCTAACACAATGATTCGAAAATTAGGTTTTGCTTTCTCATTCAGGGTCGAAGCTGTCGGTTTTTTTGGGGGCATTTGGCTTCTTTGGAAAGATGATGTTGAGGTCTCGGTGCTCATCGCTCATCGTCAATTCCTCCATACCAAGGTCAAGTATGGGGATTTTTCTTTTGCTTTTACACCGATTTATTCCAGTCCTCAACCTACTAATCAACGAGTCCTTTGGAATCTTTTAGGTTGGCTAGGGGCTCTTACTTCGGAACCCTGGTTGGTGGGAGGTGATTTTAATGCTAAACTGGAGATTTCCGACAAACAAGGGGGGTCTTTGACCACTCGTATAGTCAATAGTCACTTTCGGGATTGGGTTAATTAGTGGGATCTCCATGATTTGGGTTTTCAGGGATCAAAATTCACTTGGCGCCAAGGTTTGACCAAGCTCGGCTAGACCGGGTGTTTGGCTAGACTCCTTGGCTGCGGGCCTTTCCCCGCACGGTCAATCAACACCTCCCTTTTTTGGGATCTGATCATCGGGTGGTCCATCTTAATACCTCCCCTCCTCAGGCTCCCCGCCATCATGGATTCTGGTTTCAAAATGCTTGGTTAACCCATCCAGGTTTCACGGAAGTGGTAACAGAGCATTGGCTTCCAGAGAACGACACCTTTAGTCATTCCCTCACTCTCTTCGCTCGTCACCTTTCGCGTTGGAACCAAGAGGTTTCTGGCAATATTTTTCATCATAAAAAACATCTTCTAGCCCGTTTAGAGGGCATTCAGCGCGTGATACAAAATGCTCCGTCGGATGATTTGTTGGATTTAGAGCATCGTTTGAGCAACGATCTTTTACAAGTGTTGTGCGAGGAAGAAATCTTCTGGCACCAACGAGCCAAATGTGATTGGCTTTCCAAGGGGGGACCGTAATACTCAGTACTACCATACCATCACTCTGGCTAAACGGAAATTTTAGCAAATCGATCATCTTTTTGATCATTCTGGGGCTACAATGTCCGGTTCCGATGACCTCTGCACTCTAGTGCGGAATTTCTTTACCCAATTATATACTCCTAACACCACGGTGTCCACTCCTTTTCCTTCCTTCGGGAGCTTTCTCCAACTTTCAGCGGATCGGCTTCAAGATATCGATCGTCCAATTCATGCTACTGAAGTCCGGCAGACTGTGTTTTCCATCAATCCGAATAAAGCAATGGGCGTGGATGGGTTTAACGCTCTTTTCTTTAAGAACCAATGGGCTCAAGTTGGCCCAACGGTGGTTAATTTGATTCAAGACATATTTCAACGAGATCACTGGGAACAGGACTTAAACCAAACTATCTTGATTTTAATTCCTAAAATCCTTAATCCTCTTAGCATTACGCAGTTTCGTCCCATCAGTCTCTGTACGATGCTGTATAAAGTGATTGCTAAACTTATTGTGAATCGTTTGAAACCTCATATGGCTTATCTAGTCAAGGAGACTCAATGTAGCTTTATCCCAGGCCGTCAGATCACCAACAACATCATCATTGCTCAGGAAGTGATCCACTCGATGCGGAAGAAAAAAGGAAAACAGGGTTTTTTGGCTTTAAAGGTCGATCTTGAGAAATCTTACGACAAGATCCGTTGGGACTTCATCCAAACTACCCTAACGGAAATTGGGATCCCTTGTAACCTTATCCGGGTCATTATGAAGTGCGTTACGACGTTGTCTTTCCAGGTAGCTTGGCAAGGCACCCTCTCAGACCCTTTTACCCCTTCCCGAGGCATTCGTCAAGGGGATCCTCTTTCACCATACCTTTTCGTGCTTTGCATGGAATGGTTAGGACATCTCATTTCCCAGGCAGTTAGTCATGGCCAGTGGAAACCTATTCATTTGGGACTTTCGGGTCCACCTTTATCCCATTTATTTTTCGCAGACGATTTAGTTCTTTTTGGTGAAGCTACAACAACGCAAACGCAACTAATCACTCGGATTTTGGACACTTTTTGTCAGGCGTCTGGGCAATCCATTAGTTTTACTAAAACCTGGGTTTTTTTTCTAAGAATGTTCCGAATCATACTGCCCGCCACCTTAGCCAGGCGCTTCGGGTTACCATTACTAACAATCTTGGGAAATATTTGGGTGTCCCTTTGATCCACGGGCATATCACTCGCAATACCTACCAGTATATTTTGGATAAAGTGTAGCACAAACTCGCTGGGTGGAAATCTCGGATGTTGTCATTAACAGGTCGGGTTACCCTCACTCAATCAGTCATTTCTGTAAGTGTAAGTCGTGTACAAGTCGACTTGTACAATGGACAAGTCGACTTACACGCATTCAGTACCAACAAGTCGACTTGTTCGCTGGATAAGTCGACTTGTTCAAGGACGGTACTGTTTATTTATGCCCTAAAGTCAATCCCCTTTAGCGCGTTTTATTCAAAAGTCCTGTGCAGACTTGATGAATAAATAAAGAAAGGCATAATTCATTAATTTGATGTTCATGAACATTGTTTATGAATCTTTAATCGAATTAATGAAGTCCATGATATATGACATAGCATGAAGGAAATTATGATGCGATCATACTACTGAGATTCCTATCATGTGCAATTATGT
>JAOQMR010000002.1:20008816-20025630 GCA_027563865.1 Erythroxylum pelleterianum
ATATTGCTAAGAAAGGTTTCCGGAGCTGTTTCAGCACCGGGGCCCGGTAGGCCGGTAGGACCGACCCCAGTTGGACTAGATCTTAGCAATTATATATTAATTGATTAATTAAGAAATTAATTAATTAATTAATTATATATATATATATATATTTGTTCCACGTCGTTCAAATAAAGGAGAAAACAAAACCATCATTTGTTTATCCTTTTAATGCATCAACGTGGGCTTCTCTCCTGTAATGCCTTTAAATGAATGAGACAAAAGTTATTTGCAAGACAACATGTGATGTTGTCGTGGATTACAAGGAGAAGATGACTAAGTCATAGATGTTGATTAGTTAAGGAGAGGATGAGAGTGGACTTGGTCAAAAGTGAAACATTCATTATTTAATTGGAAAATGATCATCAACGTGGAGGCTTCTCAATGACTCTTTGAAAGTTAAAGAGTAGTATATAAGTAGCTTAACAGGTTGATGGTCGATGACGGTTTTTGGTTTAAGAGAATAGGAAACTTAATTGTTAAGTTTTCTTAGAAATGAATTTCTAAGCTTTTCTCTTAAAAACCAACGACTCTCTCATGGATTCTCTCCCAAGCTTCTCTTCATCGTCCTTTTCCTAGCTCTCCAAGGACAAAGGTAAGCTCTAGCAGGCTTTAATTTGTTCTAGCTATTCCCGGGTCAAAAGGGTTTGTCCCGGTTAGGTTTTCTGATCTCTGCGTGGATCACCTTTAGAGACAGTCTCTATTGGCTGTTAGGTTTGAGTTTACATACAGACACATGGATCCTGGCTTCGGGAAGGTCCCGGTAACAAAAATTTTTGTTTTTCGCACCAGGTACATGTGATGTACCTCCCGGGATTTTCCTACAATTTCTGCCCTACCTATCTTCACCATGCAAACAGTTCGGCTTCCTCAGCATTTATGTGACGATCTGGAAAAAATGATGCGGGATTTCTTTTGGGGGTCTCAGGGCGGTCACCAGAAAATTCACCTAGTCAGTTGGGAGGACGTTTGTAAACCCAAGAAAGCGGGGGGCCTAGGGCTTAAGCGAATTCGATCGATGAACGATGCTCTTCTTATGAAACTCGGCTGGGCCTTCCTTACTCAACCTCACACTTTATGGGTCTAGACTCTGCGAGCGAAATATCGGATTTCTCTGGATCCTATCCCTCAGACTCTAGCGTGGTCTGGCGCTTCGGGTATTTGGCGAGGGATTGCCGCTACTTGGAATCTTATTAGACAAGGAGCCAAATGGCATTTAGGCAATGGACGTCGCATTCTTTTCTAGCTGGACTAATGGTTAGATGACTAGGGCCCTCTCTATTTACTGGCTCAGACCGATTTTCTTGAGAGCATCCTTCATGCTACAATTCATGACTTCCAAGATGGGCATGGCAATTGGCTTTGGCAGTCTTTTCAACCTTATCTTTCGGACATTGTTTGTCTCTCTATCGCGTCTACTACTATTATTGTTAGTGCCGATGATCGTTTGACCTAGGGTCACACTTCGCATCGGCGATTCACCGTCGCGTCTGCTTATGAGCTTATTGAGAATATAAATACTGACGACTTAAATAGTCATTGGGAGGCCATATGGAAGTGGCCGGGATCTCAGCGCATCAGATCCTTTCTCTGGCTGGTAGCTAAGCGGAAGTTGTTAACCAATAAGGAACGTGTGACCCGGCATCTGACTATGGAGGATGGGTGTCATTTCTATAGCTACGAGGAAACGACTCTTCACGCTTTACGGGACTGTCCTCGAGTCAAATCCTTCTGGCAACAGTTTCCTGCTGACATGGTTCGAGGGGATTTTTTTCAGCCAGGAGATAGGCCATTGGCTCCGTCTGAATCTTAACCACCAGGTGACTCGGTCTTCAGCCGAGTGGACTACTATTTTTGGGGTCGCTTGTTGGTTTCTTTGGAAGTGGCGAAATCAAAGTATTTTTTAGGCCAGTTTTGTGTGGCCATCTGACTATCCTAAGATTGTCATGGCTTACACTATTTGGGTCATTCGTGCCAGTACGATGGAAAATTGAGTGTTTCCGTCCCAGGGTATGCCTTTGGGTACCTTAGTCAGTTGGGCTAAACCTCTGGAAGGCTGGATCAAGGTTAATACGGATGGGGCAGTGACTCTGGGCTCTAATGTTGCTTCTGTTGGGGGACTTCTAAGGAACAGTCAGGGGCTTTGGTGTGGAGGCTTTTTACATAAGATAGGCATTGGTAATCCTATTCTGGCCGAACTCCACGAGGTGTTTTCAGGGCTGCAGTTGGCGTGGGATTGGGGTCGCCGTGTGATTCTAGAAGTGGATTCCCTCAAGGCCATCAATATTCTTTCTTCTTCTCTTAATGATCTGACTGCGTATTCTTTTTTGGTGACAAGTGTTCGTCACTTGCTGTGTCGAGAGTGGGAAGTTCAAGTTGAGCATACGCCTTGTGAAGGGAATCAATGTGCGGATCATTTGGCGTATATAGCGTCGGTTGGGGCGTCGGGACTTCATATTCTTCAGGAGCCGCCCAGGAGCCTTTTGGATGTCCTACACCAAGACATGCACGGCACTTTTTACACTAGATCCCTGCGTCGGAGTTTCAATTTTCGGAGCTAGTCTCCTTTGTTTTCTTTTCCCTTGTACTAACAAAAAAAGAAGAAGAAAATGATCAAAGTGATCATACGGAGTGGAGTTGTTGAGTAACTTCTCATAATAACTTATCAAATATTTTTTAAAATATTAAAAATAGGGTAAAATTGTTAAGTAACTATACGTGATAACTTATTAAATATTAAAAAATATTGGAATTATTAAATAACTACTCCTGATAACTTATCAAATATTTTTAAGCATTAGAAGTTGAGTTATCATTGCATTAAAAACTTTCATGACCATTTGATTGAAATCTTTAATTTTTAAAGTTTTTTATGAGATTGAAATTATTTATCTTTATTATCTATTTTACATTAATTCAAGTATTTACCTTGCACTGAATTATCGGAAACCAGAACACATAAGGTGACCAAAATCTTAGGCATGCGCATGTAGACAATTCAATTCCTTACATTTGGTATATGATTAGTATCAATTTTCAAACAGGTATATGATTAGTATCGTCCAGCATTTTTAGTCTTAATTTAGAGAGAACAATTAGTTTTATAAACAATAGTTAAATAAACGGAAATTCCATATCGATTCATCATTTAGATTATGAAAGCGTCTAACTTTATTCGAAAGGTTGGTGTTTTACATTTTTTAAAATGCGAAGATTAGATCATCGAATTAATCTAATATTTGCATTTTTTAACCAAATTATCTTTTCTATTCAAATTAAAATATTTCCTTAATAACCTATATGTTTGTGGTAAGGACGTGTGATACACTGACTAACATGTGCTTAGCATAAACACTTACCAGAAACATAAACATAACATAAAGTGAAAATTTAGCAAATGTCGCTGAGTTACTCAAAATCACGTAAAGTCGGGTGAAATGATAAAAGACAATGACTTAGTCGGATGGTAATTTTGCCAAGTTCACCATATGAACATCAATTTAAAATATGCAAACTTTTTTTGGGGCGCATGAATAGAGATATAGGTCTTATTTGGCAAACAGTTGATTGCATTAGCTGTCAGCTGATATCTGATTCTATCAGCTGATTTGATCAATAAATTGCATTAGCTGTTTATTAGTTATGTTTGGTAAAATTAACTGTTTACTATTAGTTGTTTATGTATAAAAAGACTTATAAGGACATGACTTTAAAAAAAATCGTAACGGTATGAATATTATATATCCTAATATTTCTTACCACTTCTTCATCATACTTTTTTATTTGATTTAGTTTGAGATATTTTGGACCTCCCACAAACTCAAGACTTTTAAATAAGATTTTATTTTGATGACCTATCAGTGATAATTTTCACCATTAAACATATGGATAAGAAGGAAAAAATTATTCGATGTCATTACACTAAAAGTTGAACACTTAAAAAACAGTTACTCTATGCTCATAAGCCCATGAAACTCCTGGTATCTGATAGCAAAATGGTTGGAAATAAAAAAACTATAGATTTATTCAAAAAAAATTCAATAATAAACATATGCTTAAAGAACAAAACACTACAAATAGCAATTTAAAGTACTTTAATCATCAAAAATTAGTTCATGATTTATCTTCAACATGCTTATTTGGGCATTTTTCAAATAAATAAATGTTATAAATTTAAGTTCTCGTCACCATCTTTACCAAGTAACACAAACTTTGTATATGCAGAAGGAGAACTAAAAAGTAACATCTAGACAAGTATCCAAAACTTTGCAGTATAGGGATTACACGATTGACTCCATTTGCTAAACCAATACATTTTTCTGTATGTACAAAGGCCCAAAAGAACAAGTTCATATCTTGTTTGGAAATTGAGTTTCTTTATGCGGAAAACAAACATGAAGGTGAAGAAAACTTCAAAGCCCACCAATACTACAGCAACTACTCCCATGAAGTCTGTTCTGTAGCCAAAATGGTTTTGTATGTACCACTTAATTGTAGGATCTGGACTTACACCAGGAACTCTAATTGTGTCTTCAACATCACCATATTGAGCCACAATCAGCCCATAAACAGTCCATGCCACGGGGCAAATCCAGTAGTACCAAATCCACCACTTTGGGATTCTCTGAAATTTGAGGAGCAAAAGAATTGTTAGTGTTTGAGATGAAATGGAAGTGAGGAGCAAAAGAAGCAAAAGTCAAATCTCCCTGATCAGCACACGTGCAGCTACCACCGAGAAACTCAGGGCATTCACTGAGATCATTGCAGAACTTATCTGTTATTAAACAAAAGTGCAATTGGAAGAACAACAAGCAAAATGTACAACTGCGTTTTGATCAATAAAAAATAGATTTCTCACCCCTCAACTCTAGAAATCTTCTTTTGTCTTTTTCTGTATTTTAATGCACAGGAGAACGTGTCGCACGGACACAGTCGCATAGACATATTTTGACCGGCCTTTAAAACGTGAAACACAGGTAATAACTACTGTCTTTTCAGAAATGGAGAAGAGTTGACGCCTCCTACACGTGACCTAAAACGACAGGATGAGGTTAAGTAGATATGTCTCGCTGGCAACGGCCAACAGTGTCATTCGCATAACCACGTGGAGCCACCGAGATGAATCAGCATGGCACCCGGCATGATGGATCATGTGACGTCGGGCAAGATGGTGGGTTTTGTCTTATTGATGACGTGCACACGGCTCACCGTCCTGAAACGGCTTGTCTGTGTTGGGGCGTCCCTCTTGGTACCTCGCTGATGCCACGTGTAAGCCCCTGTTGGCAGTTTCCTGTCTTAATATATACCAAAGATGAACTATTATTTTGTAAATCTTATTTTTATTTATTTATTTTTACAAATGTTCTTTTGTTTAGATTACTGTCGCTGTTAATATATTTTTTAGATAAACTAATTAAATCGTAAAAAATTACATGCATAATATTGAATACTATACTTTCTAAATTGGATAGATTTATGTCAATTTGCCTTGGATTGATTTCTTGACTTGTTCAACTTCCTTGTTATCTATTTATTTGTGATCGACTTTTCATGACTTGCTCATCTTTCTTCTTAAATTATTGATATCCTCGTCAAACTTCAATCTTCTTATTACGAGGAATACGCGTTATTAGATATAATTTCATAATTGTAACAACTTAACTTTATATTACACTAATAACTTTATTTTGGACCTAAGAATTATAAACTTGAAAATAGTTAGTTAGAATTGATTAATTCTTTTTATATAAAATTATAACCTTTTCATCTTTCTGTTGGAAAATTTAGACCGGATTTGATCCCGACTGCAATAGAATAATTATAAAAAAATTTGCATTTTGATTTCCTAAAAATCAAGATCGCTTTAATTCTAAAAAATGATTAACACAAAATCATATTAAAGTATGAATCTTAATTAGTACTTTATTCTGAAGCTTGATCCTTATCTTGTGATATTTCTAGAACCATTTCTGAAATCAATCCATCTCAATCATTGCAGCCACACAGGTTTTTAGCTTCTAATGTTATTCACAAAAAAGGTTGAGAGAACTCTATCATCCTTACAAAGAAGGTTAAGCAAATAAGATTCAAAATCTCATATTGATACTTATTTATTAAATATCTTTTGTTTAATCATAAAATTTTTCAAACTTTACAATCATCAAGTCCAACATGATTAAAAATATCTAAATATCTTTATTATCTTCAATCTATTCTTTACGTGTGACCCATTAAGTTCCCAAATATGTTGACAATAATTATAAATTATAAATATAAATATAATTTATAATTGAAATTAGATAAATTAAAACTCCTTTTAATTTATTTTTAACAATCCAACTACCTTCGTATAGTTCATACTACATGTAGCAACTATTGATTGAATAACCTATTATTAGATAGGTCATAAGTAGTATCAAAATATAGTATTTTTTATACGAGATAACTTTGGAGGCTTCAAGTTAAATGATCATTTATATAATTATCATAATGAGAATTTCCATAGACATATAAGCAATGTCGATAAACTTTAATTAGAACAATTCTAATGGCAAACTTTTTTTTAATCAACCTGCTTAGCATAACCTAAGATTATGGTTGGTATTTTTAGCATGACCTAAAATCAATAGGAAAAATTCGAGTTGATCAGACTTAGACTAATTTCAAGGTTTTTTTTTCAAGATTCTGATTAAGGTCGAACTTCGTGATCTAGCCTAGTTGCAAGTGACCTGAATCAATTAACCAAAATGATATCTTTTTATTCACTAGGTAAAAAAGTTAAAATGCTCGTCAGATGTTAGCTCTTCCAATTATTCTACTGCAAACTCTAATCTTCCGGCTAGTCCTAATTCCTAGACTTTTTTCTTGGTACAAAGAGGAAATTACAACATTAAATCAACGCTTTGGGGTACATTGCGCCTTGCACATCCCGACGGAGGAGCTCCTGGATGCCAAAAGGGGGCTCCTACATAATATGAAGTCCTGGACTTAAAATGCCAGCGAGACGAGCGAGACTATATGCGCACTGGTTCTCTTCCCGAAAAACATGCTGAAGTTGAATCATCCACTCCTGGCTCAATAGCTGTTGGATTCCTGCCACCAAGAAAGAGACCTCTGTTAGAGCTAAGGGTGAGTCAGAGAGAAGATTAATAACCTCGAGTGAGTCGGTTTCGACCACCACCCATCGAAAGCACAAGTCCTATGCCAGTGTTAGGCCTGAGAGTACCCCCTAAAGCTCGGCAGCTAGAGGCGAACCCCTCTTGAGGCGTTGCTGGAACCTCCTTGCCAAACCCCATTCCAATCACGAATAATCCCCCCAGCGGAAACCATTGTGGAGCCCTGATTCACTACACTATCAGAATTGACCTTCGCCCAGCCTGGTGCAAGCTTAGCCCATCCCACGAAGGATCCCACTGATAGGCCCTGCGTGGGAAACACACAATTCTCCATCGCCCTAGCTCGTGCAATCCACCCCACATAATCCATGATAATGGTGTGGCCCTCGTCCGGCCAAACAAAGCCCGACTCAAACAAGCTACTGTTCCTCCATTTCCAAAGGAACCAGCAAGTAACTCCATAGATCGTGGTCCATGCTTCCTATTGTACCTGTGTTTGCTTTGTAAGGTTAAAGGTCAGCCACGGTTCCTCCTCCTGTTGGAAGAAACCTGGATCGACCACTGCCTGAGGAAATTTGCTCCAAAGAGCTAGTACTCGTGAACAGTCCCGTAACACGTGGACGATAGTCTCTTCCTGCCCACAGAACTAGCAACGACTGTCTAGGGCAATATGGCGAGCCACTCAATATTGATTGGTCAGGAGTTTTCGTTTAACTACAATCCATAGAAACGCCCGGATGAGCTGCAAGCCTGCCCATTTCCAGATAATCCCCTACAGCGGGCGCCTGTGACCTGTGGGTTGACCCTCGATTAATTCGTAAGCAGACGCCACAATAAACCCGTCATGAGGTGTAGGTTCCCACCGCAGGTTGTCTGCTGCCATATTCTCGACGACAGGGCCAAAATTCGCAAGGGCCAAACAAATTGTGACCGGGAGATACTGCTGGAACTCCTGCCAGAGCCAACTGCCACTATCCGTCATGAGGTCTACAACTGTAGCCAATCGTAGGTGATCTGGCACTGGCAAGGAGGCCATATGAATAAGAGGTCCCCAATCGTCCAACCAGTTGTCCAACCAAAATAACATGCGCCTCCCGTTTCCCACAGTCCATTTAATCCCTTGACGGATCCAAGCCCAGGGTGTCGAAATCCCTTTCCAAACGGGCGAAGCCCCTGACCTAGCGACCGTGAGGGGAAGATGCATAGTCTCGAGACTATACTTGGCTCGAAGAATCTGAACCCAAAGTGCAGTGGGTTTAGTGCGCAGGCCCCAGCCCAATTTAGCCAGTAAAGCGTCATTCACTGACCGAATGCATTTAAGTCCCAACCCTCCTTCCGCTTTAGGCTTACACACCGACTCCCAGTTTACCAGATGCATCTTGCGGTGTTCAGTCGAGGATCCCCAAATAAAATCTCGCATGATTTTTTCCATGTCATTGTACAACTAACGTGGGAGGCATACTGTTTGCATAGTGTAAAGCAGCAACATCGCGAGGACTAACTGGGTTAAAGTAACCCTGCCCGCTAGGGACAACAATCTGGCGCTCCACCCCGTAAGTTTCGTCTGAGCATTATCTAGTGTATGCTGATAGGTGTGCCTGGTAGTTCGCTCGTGGATCAAAGGGACTCCTAAATACCTGCCCAAACTATTCGTGCTGGTAACCTAAAGCCCATGACTTAAAACTCGCGGTTTCTCGAGAAACATTCTTTAAAAAATGAGTTTTAGCGGTACTAACTTGTTGTCCGAAAGCTCTGCAGAAAGTCTCCAAAGTTTGACCGATAACCTGCATCTATCGATCCTCGGCTTCGGCAAAAAGCACGAGGTCATCTACAAAGAATAGGTGGGATATGGGAGGTCCCGTTTTGCCTAGCTTGATCGGTTTCCAAGCCCCTTTTCCCACCTCCGTTGAAATGAGATGACCTAGTCTCTCTATGCAGAGGACAAAAAGATAAGGTGAGAGGGGGTCTCCTTGCCGGATACCTCTTGACGACCGGAACGGCTCAGAGGCTGTGCCTTGCCAGACAACATCAAGAGACGTAGTCGTAACACACTGTATAATGACCCAAATTAATGACTCGGGCAAGCCAATATCCGCTAGAGTCTCGTGTAGTCATTACTCGGCATAAACTCCTATTGTAATACTTGTGAAGTGGTGAAATTTTATTTTTATTTGATATTTTAATTTAAATATTTTTATTATATCATAAAATTATAATATTTTAAATACTTTATATTATCTTTATTTTTGTATTTGTATTATGATTAAATGATCTTTTTTATATTAACTGTAATTATTTTTATATGTGGAATACGTGAAAAGTAATATTAATAAAAATAAATAGATTAATGTCATTTTTTAGACATGGTTGATATAATATAGGAAATTATATAACATAATAAATTGAGGGACTATTTTGCAATTTAAAAAAAATTAGGTATTATTTTATAATTTTTTTAAAAATGATCTAAAAGAGTACTTGATATTGATTGGTACTTTACAGGAACATATCAAAACCAATGTCAAAATTTGTTCTTTTCACTTGTAATCTCTACCAAATTTTGACAATACTCATCCTAAGACATTATCTTCTTAATTACCTAAAAATATGATGTAAAATAAGTAAATAAAATAGTTTAAGTATAAAATAAAATAATATCTGAGTTATATATATGTTCTACGTACATCAAATATTTATAGAAAGTATTTGATAATGAAAATTGGCCCATAACTCTTATTTAAAAAGGTATATTAAACATAAAATTAAGTAAAGTAAAATTATAAATGCTCAATGCTAATTCTTAACGCTATGTGATACTTTGTGCACATATGTGGTTTAAAAAGAGAATGAAGTGTCATCTCAAAATAAGTAATGACACGGAGGTCGTGACTATCAAAGTGTAGCCATTACTAGGAATATGTGCACTAAGCAGTGACGTAGAAGGACGTCACCCACAGTCACAATGACGTAAGAGAATGCACAACTGCCATTGACGTTTGAGTCTCCCCATATCTCCCCCATATAATCACAAAGCGCGCCCTCTCTTCATTCCTACATTTTGCATTCATTCAGTCCTCATGCAAGAAGCAATACCGTTCAGAACATATCTACCGACAACAACCGCCGGAAACCGACAAATGCCCGGAGATCGACACGGTCCCGGCAGTGGGACGACTGCACATGCCCTCATACCCATGGGAGAAAACTATGTCCGGAACCTGGTGTCCGAGAATTCGGTTATAGTTTTTGGAAGACGTGGGTGTTGCATGTGCCATGTCGTGAAGAGGTTGTTACTTGGGCTTGGTGTTAATCCTCAAGTGTTGGATGTGGATGAGGAAGAGGAAAGTACGGTGGCAAGTGAGTTGTTGAAGATTAGTGATGGTGATAAAGAAGGGAAAACGGTAGGTGAACTGCAGTTTCCCGTGGTTTTTGTAGGTGGGAAATTATTCGGTGGTTTGGACAGAGTTATGGCTACTCATATTTCTGGTGAGTTGGTGCCTATCTTGAAAGATGCCGGAGCTTTGTGGCTATGACTATTATTACAAATTAATTGTCTGATTCCAGTTCCTGTTTTACAATATCTTAGTGGGATTTTTCTGGAGTTCTTTATCTGGGAAGAACATAGCCTTTTTTTGGTAGTTTAATTTTGAATTACAGAAGATACAAAAGGCCTCGTAGATCGTTTAATCTTGTTGCGAATCTTGGTGTAGGTCAATTAACTTTTGTATTGATCATCATCATCATCATGAAAATTATAAATTAAGACTCTTTCGGATTGTGATATAACATCTAATTCCATTTGGATTTTCCCCGACACCATTGATTTTTCTTAGATATCAACTGCCTTATGATATCTAATCAAGCTCATATGGTTTATTTTAATCCAAACAATTAGAGGAGACCTAATCAACTTCTTCCACATGGATACAATCTATTTCCCAATTAAAGAAGTGAGGAAAAAAAACACGACAGTGGAAAGAGATTGATGCAGGTTGTGTTGCGTCAGGCCTTTGTCGCGAAGAACGGAAGTCGAACAATGCAAATCACGATATTTAATCTGGGCCGCAAAAACGAAAAAAAGAAGAAATCCATTACGTTGTTCTATTTCATGTTCAGTAACAGCACAAAATCACCGACCGCAATTATTGAAGCTGAACTGAAGCATGTTTGATGGCATAATTGGTTTGTGAGCTTCGTATGGGTTCCACAAGCCATGCCAAGGCTATAAAATTAAAACCTAAAAAGTCGCAGTCCGTTGTTGATTTCACGTCACTTGCTCAATAATTCTTTGCAAAGAAAGAGAGTTTGGGTACGTATTAGAATAACTCACTGGAAAGGTTTTGTTCTTCTATACGCTGGGCTATGGAAAAGATGGTTGGTAGAATTAACCCAGAGTACCATAATGCCTAATAAATTAAAAGGTATCATTAAATCAATTTTTTTAATCCGCGCGCGTAACATAAGGAGGAAGAATTGGTCAAAATTTTTAAGAGCTTCAGCTTCCACAACTCCCTTAAAGACAGCTACAAATGACAAACGTAAATAAATTAGAGTAGAAGATGCATATTAAGTAATTTAAAAATATAAATATTTTTAAAAATAAATTAAAATGGAAGAAAATTTGCTCCTTTTTTTAACCGAATAAATTAACTCACTTTGTGACTATGAGGTCAAACGTTTGAATCACGGAAAGTTCTTTGTAAAAATTACAAAGCGGGGAGCCTTGTGCTTGGAGTACGTTGGCTTTTTTTTTTTTAATTCTTGGAACTCTTTCTTATTTATCTCATATGGTTTTATTTGTGTGTAACTTGTTAAATATTTATATTTATTAAGAAAAATAAGACTTAACATATAAGAATGATTTTATAATTTAATGTCTTGAACTTTTTAATTGAGATACAGTGTCCACTTGTATATGAATCACATTTCTCCAAAATAAAATTACTAAAATTAACAACTTTCAGGATTTTCAAACGTTGAATATTAATACAATGAGAAAAGTGTAAATAAATTCTTTTTTGCACATATTTGTTGAATCGAAATGTTGTAGTTTTTTAAGAAGCTAGGTGTAGGTTTGCCAAAAAAGGATTCAAAATTTTGAAATTAACGGATAATGTTCAATTTATTAAAATTCGAATTTAGAATTAACAAAAGAATTTTCTGGATTCAAATTCAAAATTTTTTATTCTTTTTTATTTGATGAATTCAAAATTTATTCAATTTTTTGAATTTAATTAAAATTAAAAATTTAATTTAATTTATATTTTTCTTAAGTTTTAATTAACTTTCAGGCTCTAGTTCATGTTGTCTTTCCTACTTAAGTGGCCACGTTGTTGCAGTTATGAGTTGTGACTAGCGGCAAGTTTAGAGGCACTTGGCATGTGATGTTACCTCCAAAGTGGGACTTTCCAAAAGTCCTTGTTTATTTTATGGCATCTGTATAGATTTATATATGCAAGTCAAAGAAACTACTAAACTGGTGGATTCATGTTCAAAATCTACCAACTTTTGCAATGTACTATTAAATTTAACAAATATTTATATTCTTGCAAAGTGAAAATATGACGTGAAACCGAAAGAATATGAATTATAAGTTCCACTAAGTCAAATTATTGCCCATCTTTTAACAATTGGAAGTATATTTTATACACAATCTACTCTTTATCTCTCTGGTTTTGAATGGTTCTATATTTTAGTACGAGAGTAGAAGTGGATACTAGCTAGGGATGTTTTGGCTTCGGATCTCTAACTGCCAGTGCTAGTGGGAAGGAAGAAATTAAGTAGGTTTAAAGGCAAGCCATTCGACTCATCAAGTGTGTTTCCCGTTAGATCTTATTTCGTTAATCTTCAATTGTCAATTATTTGTTGAAATATAAGTGGAAGTTAGTCCCACATAGAAAGAATGTATGACCTTAAACACGCATATAGGTTTAGTGAGTTACTCCTCATATTACCAATTGGATTTAGGATGGAACCTCATTTAGGTTTGTATGTGCTCAATTTATTTGAGTCCTGTTCTTAAGTTAGTCATCACCACCTCGACACGATAGATTGTGTCACATGTGGGCCTTAAATTAGCTCATACGTGAAGAGGGCGTGTTGAAATATAAGTAGGACACTACAAGAAAATTAATAATTAGCGGTAGAAAATTCCTGTCAGTAAAAAATGTGGGAATGCTTGGTAGAATAAATAAGTTTTGGGTTTACCTACAAAAAACATTTATGTCGGTAAATTCCGTCGATAAATTTTTGGGTAAATGTCATTGTTTGCTTAGACTTCAACGTTTTTAATAGAATGAAACGACGTCTTTTGGTATTTTTCTTACACATTTAACCTTCCCGAAGACCCCCTCCCTCTCCCTTGCATTTTCATCTTCTGATCGTTTTCCTCTCTCCTATGTGACTATCGTTGGTTTCTCTTCTCCTTGCTAGAGTTTATGTGCATCTGTCGTCTCAGGCCACTATCCTTGTGTCCTTCGGTAGAGGTAAGTCATTCAATATTTGTTCTCTGTGATTTTTGTATACACAATGTTGGTACATATGTTCGAACATTGTATGAACCTAGGAGTTTTTGGGGTGTTTTTGCATTTGTTTCGATTGTACGTGGTGTATTTGTGTTTACAATATTTTGGAAAACGTTGAGAAAGGAAAAAAGACATGATTTGCTCAGGTTATTTGGGATAAATCTATCATGCCTTTGAAGTGTTTGACGAAATTTTTTAGTGGTCTCTTTAATAGTTTTCTCCTTGTTTTAATTGTCTAAATATCCTGTGAATTTTGTATCCTAATTTGGTCAAAATTCCCAATTCTTTGGATCCATGGTCATTTATTATATTCTTGTTTCTGAACTGGTGAGTGTTCTTTTGTTGTTCTTTTATTTTTTTCCTCTTGCTGAGGGTTGTGTGAAGTGTTTTTGTTCATTACACTTTTGAAGCACAAATGTAAGATTCTTATATACTAAAAGAGTAAAATGATGTGTTTTGGATGTTTTAGAGCTTTTTTTATTGGACTCTACTTCTTAAGCAGTCAAAAGTTTTGATAGGTTAATTCTTCACTACTCATCAAAAACGTCAACAGACAACCTGTTGTAGTGAGAACCTGTACAACTCTACAAGTAGGAAATTTCTCATGTTTTGGATCCTTCAAAAGGTGGAGAATGAATCTAGACTAAATATATGAATCTAAATAAAAATTGGTATTTAAAAATTGAGAAAACACTTAATTAAAATGCTAAAGTACAAAAAGAAAATTGAGACCTATAAAAACATAAACTCCAACGTGGAATATCAAATTAATAGTTAAGGATCACCTTAATTCAATTAATTAAAGGTAGGATACGTCTTTAATTGTTTTAGAATTTATACGAGAGACCCTTAAAAATCAATTCTTTTATTAAATTATATCGTTAATGTTACTTAATATCATATTTATTACTATGATTATATAATAATTAAAATTTTATTAATATATTACTGATTATTCATAAAATTAATTTATATTATATGTTAAACTAATAAAATAATATTAAATATATAAAATAAAATAAAATAAGAAAATTAATCATTAAATTAGCCCTCATCTCCCTTCTATGACTAACCTATCTACCACTCCCAAAACAAAGTTTTCTTCCTCTAATTGCTAGTGCACCCACTACTCTTGCTGGGGTTTCATCTTTTACCGGATTGAGCATTACTATCAATTAAGTTATAAGCAGCTAAAAGTGATAAAGGGCATCATAACTATAATGAAAGGAAAATTATACTATAGAATGTATGTCTTATTAAGTAGGATAGTACTAGAATCGGTGACTATACCTTAATAATTAGGGGAGAATAATGGTAGTAAAAAGTTGTGACATCGTAGATTGAGTCACATAAGTTAGTAAAGACTTGAGATTTTGAGTAAAAAAGTATTGCTGGATGGAGTTGTGGCTAAAAAGATAAATTTACATGAGTTTTGTGTTCTACGAAAGTAGCGTAGGTTTATTATGCAAACAGTGGTGTAAGTGAAAATACATGAAACATCATATGTTTATAATTAACTTATATGCTTAAATTTAAAAATGATATAAATTATTTTTATATTAAGTTGATTCTGTCTGGACCGTGCTCAAGAAACATGGCATCCAAATTCAAGGAGAAGATTGATCTTGAGAGTTATATATGGAAGAATATCTCTTAGGAGACAAAGGATTTTTATTATCCGGAATTTGAGGTGCAAAAATATATTTTTTACATTTTTAAATTAATTTTTATACATTAATTAGATACATATTGTAAGTTATAAGTACTTATCGTATGTTTTCCCTTTTTTTCAAAAAGAATTTTTTTGAGATTCTAAATTTGACGCGGTTATTTATAAAGTATGAGAGAGAATAGAGACTTTGTTGGTGTGATAAACAAGACTAACGTATGACTTCCTTATATTTCTGAAGAAATATGGAGTCATTGGTAGAAATATGATATCACCCGAGACAATGTCAATTTCAGAGCGTAATTCTACCAATAAACGTGGATGATCGGGGGGAGAGAGTCTTATATGGAGTCGTTGGCAGCAATATGAAATCACTTTAGGCAATCTCTATTTTAGAGCGTAATTCTACTAATAGACGTGGAGGACCTGGGGCAGATAATCTTCCCGTACACACTGGAGGATCTATTACCCACCACGAGTATGCAGAGAGACTTGTAAGTATCTACACTTTACACTTATATTGTAACATCTCGGTTCCAACGGGAAGGGTAAAATGAGAATTTTGAGTGATCAGTGAGGGGTTCGAAAATGTAATTACTTGTTCATTCATTATGTGGCATATTTGTATTTCGATAAATGGCATTGTTGCACATGAAATGATTGTACATGCATACATTGACATTCCCGGTTTAACTGAATTAACTGCAATTGATTGAGAATCTCGAGAATTTGGGTTTATTGATTGAGAAAAATTATTTGGAGAATGTCATTAGTGATTTTCCAATATTAGAGAATTTTAGGAAATTTTTGAAAATTTTTCGAGGTTAAAACCCGGACTAGGAAAAATGTCGGGCGTCAGACCAATTGGTCAGTAGTAATAGAATTGAGTACATATGGCATTGGATTATGGACATATGGCTATAGGGATTATTGGACAAGTGTTAATTATTGAAATTGGGTTAAAATTGATTAAGTATGAAGGATTTATTAGAGCTTGGCATATGGCTCATTAATAGCCATGTATTATTTACTAACCCTTAAGTCTACATTTAATCAAGCTTCCCTCTCACTCACTCACGACACTTATCTTTCTTAAGCTCATTGGAATTGATTTGGTTCTTCTTCTTCTCTTCTTCGTGGGGCTTCCTTCTTCTTCATGTGTTGGGATCTTCTCCAACCTTTAACCTAGCCATCATCTTGTGCTACTTGTCACCTTGCTTGTTCTTTCTAGCTTGTTTTGAATCTTCTTATCTTACCTTTCAATGATGGTGGTCGATGGTGATAGGGAAAACTAGGGTTTGGTAATTTTCTTGGAAGATCTTGGAGGAATCATAGCTAAACCAAGTAAGTTCCATGTTTTCTATGTTGATTCTTGCATAATTAAGGTTAAAATTGAGGTTTTGAGCATGTTTGCATAAGGTTCATCTATGTGGTTTAATTGAATCAAAGAATTGTTCATGATGTGTT
>JAOQMR010000002.1:20060451-20083651 GCA_027563865.1 Erythroxylum pelleterianum
GAGAGAAGATTTAAATGTGTTAGGTTTCAGGATTCTCTTTTACGTTTACATTTAATCTCGTTTAGACATTGATTGAACCTTTTTATTTAATTCATGTTTCATATTTATAATTCGTGTAAATAACCTTGGAAATTTTGATAAGAACATATGTTTGGGTCTATATATGTTTCTCATTATGCATATACTAATATAATTCATTTTTTCCCCTTTGTTCCTTGGAGAGAGGTATTGACGCTAATGACATTGACCTAAAATTGATATTCATTATAATCCCATGTTTTTAATGTTATTCCCACAAAAGTCACAATATATTGGCTTTCATTTTTTGTTTTTGAGCTTTTAGCATCTCTTGCTAGATTTAACATTTCAAGTTAGATTGTAAACCAAAAATTTATGCTTAACTTTTGATTTTTTTAATGAAAAGATATTGAAAGTAATATGTCTATATATGTACTAAATAAAAGTTCACTAATTTAATTAACTAAAGGTAAATGAAATGTGAAATTACCAAACATTACCAAACAATAAATTTTTATTAGATAACTTCTTTGCTCAAATGAAAATATATTTTGAATTATAAAAATTAATATAAATTAAATTATTATAATTAAATATTATAAGAATGAACCTTTAAACTAATTTAAACTATATATGGACCGAATCTAAAGAACTCTTTTCATCTTTTCTAAAATACTTAGCGACAAATTATTTTGTTGCTATAAATACTTCTTTAACAATCATATAATGTGGTTGCTGTAAAGAAGTCATGTAAATTTAGCAACCAAATTTATTGGCTGCTAATGGAAAATTTGAAATACTTGGAGTGACCACTCAATAGTTGGTTATTAATAATAATTTTCTATAATAACTATTAAAGTTGTCGCTAAAATTGTTAAGTTTGGTCGTTATATTATTATCCATGAATTGTAAATTTTAGTGACCATCTATAGCCACCAAATATTGATTGGTCGGTAAAAAATATACGTAACTTATATATTGCAACCAAGTAATTTTTGGTTGCAAAATGTATGTAATTAGCAATCATTTTACTATGGTTGTTGTAAAGTAAAGAAGTCATGTATATTTAGCAACTAAATTTATTGGTTGCCAATGAAAAATTTGAAATACTTGTAGTGACCACTCAATAGTTGGTTGTTAATTTATTTAGTTGTTAATAATAATTTTCTATAGCGACCATTAAAGTTGTTGCTAAAATTGTTAAATTTGGTCGTTATATTATTATCCATAAATTGTAAGTTTTAGTGACCGTCTATAGACACCAAGTATTGATTGGTTGGTAAAAAATATACATAACTTATATATTTCAACCAAATAATTTTTGGTTGCAAAATATATATAATTAGTAACCATTTTACTATGGTTGCTGAGAATTTGATTGCTGAAACCAAATTTTCTTGTAGTGTCACCTTGTGCCTTTCAATTGAACCATCTGTATTATATTTTAATTTATACACCCAACAACAACCAACAGGTTTCTTTCCAGCAGGGCATTCAACCACATCCCATGTTTCATTCTTTTGCAAGGACTTCATTTCTTCCTCCATTTATGATCAGTTAGAGCCTCTTGTACACTTTTAGGAATAGATACACTAGACAATTGATTCATAAATGCAAGATTTGATGCAGACAAATTAGAGGTAAAATTAATTATAGGATACTTGACTTTACTAGAAAAATCAGGTTCATAAGTAACATTTGGAATACCTCTAGTACTGCGATTTGGGAATTCTTTTCTGGGCATGGAAATACCTTAGGAGGACGATTGGTTTGGTACTTCTTCATGCTCCACTTCTTCTGTATGATTCTGTTCAAACTCTTGATTGGGTTCACAAATAGTGGGTTATGTGACTTCTTCGACAATAATTCTACTGCTACTCTCACTTTTATCATATACGAGAGTCTGAATTTCATCATGGTACTCTCCCTAAATTTTTGGCTCTCCTTTAAAAAACATGACATTTTCATATAACACGACATCCACAGTAACAAACATTTTCCTTGTTTGAGGATTATAGCATCCATATCCCTTCTGATGAGGAGGATAACCTAAGAACACACATTTCTCAGCTCTTGGTTCTAGTTTACTTTTGTCCTTCTTATGTAAATGAACATAAGCTACACACCCAAAAACCCGAAGAGTTAAATCTACAATTTTAGGACTAACTTCAGTATCCATCAAACAATTAATTAGTTTTTATATTCAAGTGTCCTAGAAGGAACCCAATCAATTGAGTAAACTACATATGACAATGCTTCACCCTAATATTGAGCCGACATCTATGCTTTAGTTAGAGTAGCCCTGACTACTTCCAACAGATGGCATTTTTTTTCGTTCAGCTATCCCATTCTGTTGTAGAGTATTAGGACATGTACGTTGATGAATGATTCCTCTATCTGCCAAAAAGAGATTGAAGTTTAGACTGTATATATTCTCCTCCATTGTCACTTCTCAAGACTTGAGTTTTTTTTCTTATACTGTGTTTTGATCATTTTGCAAAAGTGTTGAAATAAACTTCCAACTTCACTCTTGGATTTCATCATCCAAAGCCAGGTCATTCTTGTGCAATCATCAATAAATGTAACAAACCACTATGATCCTCCTAAAGTAGAAATTTTTGAAGGACCCCATGCATTAAAATGAATGATCATAAAAGGTTTTGGACTTTTATTTGAATTCAAAGGAAATGAAGTTATGTGACTCTTTGCAAGTTCATAAACATCATAATACAAAGATGAAATATCTATGTCTCCAAAACAATTTGGGAACAATTTTTTGACATAACCAAACGATATATGTCCTAGTCTTCGATGCCATAACCTAATATCCTCTCCGTTGTTTGAATCAACTGCCAATGATCTACCCAATTTGTCTGAATCTTCACTGTCTAGATCTAAATAATTTCCCTCATCTAATACCATAACCAATCGCCCTCCTAGTTCAAATGTACTTAAAAACACAAGAGTCAGGCCAAAAAATCACAACACATAATAAAGCTTTGGTTATTTCGGAGATAGATAGAAGACAATATTCAAAGATGGAACAACAAGAATAGTATCAAGTTTTAATTCACGTGAAAGAGAAACAACTCCTTGGCCAATGATAGAGGATTCACTACCATCAGTAATAGATATATTTGACAAAGGAGAGGGTTTAAGATTTTTAATTTGTATAGCATCAAATGTTACATGATCAGTGCAAGCAAAATCAATAATCCATGTACTACTCAAAGTTTTTAAAGTACAAGCCTTAACACTTTGAACATCAGTACCTGTGACTGTCACCAATGCTTTGCTTTATCAGTAACAGTAACAACTACTGCAAGGGGTGTTTTTGACTTTCTCTTTGGTGCTTTGTTGTGATCCCACCATTTGGGATACCCTATGATCTCAAAGCAATGTTCTTTGGTGTGGCCTGGAGTATTGCACTGTGTACAAGAGAATTTGCGTTTCCCTTTTGAACTGCTTTGCACGATTCTTTATTATCAAGACAATAGCATCATCGTTCGATGTCTCTATTTTGAGAGTTGCATGACGTAAGGTCTCCCTTCTGATCAAAGCATAACATTCCTCCAAATCAGGTACGATCTCCTTCCTTAAAATCTCTCTTTTGACTTGCTCAAAATCATCATCTAATCCAGCCAAAAAGATATGCACTCTTAGCCTTTCAATAAGCTTTTGATACAACTCCACATCTCCAGGATTTTTCATAACAATCTTATCTCGATGTTCCAGTTCCCTAAAAATCTCAATCAGTTCACCATAGTGTTCTGTTAGAGATCGATTTTTCTATTTTGCAGTAAATGCGCTTTGATTCAAAGAAAATACTTGTAGTTCATCGCTTCCATTATAGAAAGCTTTAGACAATGCTTCCCAGATTCCTTGAGCAGTAGGTAATCTGAGATATCTCTTCATGATTTACGGTTTCATTTACATCAGAAGCCACCTTTTGACCTTTTGATTTGTAGCAAACCATGCTTCATAGCATGGATCTGTCTCTAACGGTGGATTCTTCTTCCCTCTAATAAATGAGAGTTTCTCTTTCAGCGATGTGCATCTCCATAAGCTATAACCATACATCATAATTGGATTCATCAACTATTATACCTTCATTAAAAACACCTTCAGATTGGACAACTACTTGAGCTGGTGTTGATTTCGAGTTTTCGGTCATTGTTGTGGATTCAATATTTTCCATACTCAATTTCGAACCACTGTTCAGATACCAACTTGAATTTAAGAATTTCACTCTATTTTCATTAATTCATTAATACTTATAAATTTAAAATGAAAACATAATTTCTTGTAATACTATATGCATAATAGAAATCATTATGAATAATATTAAAATAAATATATATTTTATAATCATGATAAAATCAAACTAATAAAAATATATATGAACAATAGTTAAGAATAATAATTAGATTATGTGTTTGATTTTTTTATATTACTCAAATTTATCTTTGAAAATTTTCGTCTTTAATTAGAAAATAAAATTGGATGCATGAGTTTGTTTTTCAAAACCCAAAAACTTTTAAAATTTTGGATTTAATCTGATAAATCAAACAAATAGGCTCAATTTGTATGCTCTAACCATGATCAGATGGCATCTTCTAAAACATGATATAGGACTACAACTGAAAGGATATGGTATAGCGCAATAGGTAAAACATTGTTACTTGGAGAGATTACAGAGAAAGCAAAATTGACTAGGAAGAATACAAAACATTTGCCTCTTTGTAAACATCAGATGAGAAACCTGAGCTTCCTATTCTGTTGTTAAGCATTGTTTGATCGAGCCAACAAGAAAAAATGCCGAGAGAATTTATCTACGACAAAATTGTTGTAGCGACCCCTGTGTTATACGAAAGTTGCTAATTAATCCCTGAGATATAAAATGTTACTCTATTAACCTTATGTTTTCAATTTTACTGTAAAAAAAACCCTTAGCCGTGTGTTGTTAAGGGGTTGTGAGTTAATAAAATTTCAACTCAGGGTTTGTTTTGCTAATATTTATATGCCAGGTTTTTTTAGCAACTTATGAATAACACAGGGTTATTAAGACAATAAATTCGTTTATCTACATCATTGTTGGAGATAAGCTTTCTCGTGAATCAACTATTGCATGCTCTATTTGTAAACCTTTAACTTTTAGAATAATAAAAATATACAATAAGAATATGTAACACCATATTGTTTTAGTATATCTATTCCACCCTAAATTCTAAATTCTATTACAGCAGATAATATAAACGAGTTGTTTTCATCAATGAAACAACAATTTTAGTGACGAGTCCAGATCCTCCGTTCAGTTTTATGGTGTTTTATTCTGTTCCATGAATCTCAGCCATTCATTTATGCGAGTTTCGAGTTTATTTATGCGAGACTCACATGGAACCCGCATAAATGAATGACTGAGATTAATTAGACAAAATAAAACATCAAAAAATTGGACAGAAAATCTTGTCTCTTCAGGGACGTGTTCCTCTTATTAGAGCCAAGGAATCTTTTACATTGTCGCAGTACCCTGCCTGCTAAATTGACAGTACAAAAATCTCAACTCATTTGTGGTTTACCATACTAACTTTGTTCTCAATCAGTTGACATAAACATACGTAAACACGCGAAAGGAGGCGACATTGACAATTACGAAAAGACAAAAGACAGAATAAAATCTGTTCGTTAACTTCGTATCACAAGGTCAGATAATAATTTATAAAGGATTCGGGATATTAGTTTTGTACTTTTTGGTTTGCCAGGACGATATTTCCTATCTTTCTGCAATTATTCCTGTCCACATCCAATTGCAGGCATTTGATGTCTCGTTTGACACGCAAACAATTGATCCTCATTTATATATAAATCAGTTTTCTCTGCTACAAAGAGATTAGAATGCTCAATATGCATACAGAAGCTTCTAATCATGAAAATAGATTCCTTGTTTGACCTAAAACCCAAAAAAAAAAAGATCCTGTGAAAGATGTCTGTTGGTTAGTATGAAAAAAACATTTTCTTACTATATGGATATCAATTTTATTATTGTACAACTGATTTTTTAAAAATATTTTGCTTTAAGAGAAAAAAAAAACACATAAGCTATTGTAATTCAATAAATAGTGAGAAAAAATCCCTTGACCACTGAACGCACAAGTATTAGTACCAGGAGAAAACAGCACAATTATTGAGGAGAAGCACACAAACCATTGTACCGTGGAAAAATAAGATGGTATGGCTTCTCTTTTGATGTTCCTGACTTGGAGGTTCTACTGTCAGCGTATGAACACACATTAAAAAGAAAATTGTTGTTTTTATCCAATAAGTTTTTTTTTTCTTTTCTGGTTTCTTGGTTGATGTCTGTAATGAACAAAGTATTTAATGCGTTTCGTATCTTAATTCTCAACTACACGAGGAACAACAATTCACCATATCTTGTACCAAAAAGGTTGTACAATTCGCCATATCTCTTTTCTATACAAGACAACAAAAAGGATTTTTTTGGCTACATTTTTGTTGGTGACGATTTAAAATCTAGCTAAATGTAAGCAAAAATCGTCACAAAAAGATTACTTTTAGGTGACGATATTCAGAATCGTCACCATATTGCAAGCTTTTGGCGACGATTTTATAAGTCGTTGCGAATGTGAGACTTTTGACGATAAGTGCTTAATAATAAAATAACTCTCTTATTTATAATTATTAATTCACTAACTTTGATTTGACCAGTTTGTGGCTGAATATCATGTTAAGAAAAATCAAAATTAATATTATTGACAATGATTCTAAGTGTAAAAATAAATTTAGGTAAAACATGTGAAATCATTTAAACAATTTATGGAACTATAAACCCAAAATTAATTAATATTATATAGATTTATACTTTTCATTTTTCTCTTTTAAATTATATGATTTGACAATTATAGTGTCACAAAATTTTTAAATAATTTTAATATGAAGCTTGTAATATAATGATATATGAATATTACAGAAACACAATAAATAATAATATATGATAGTAATATAATATAATGATTGATGGTAAGTAATATAAGATATTAATTAGAAATTTAACAATTCTTACAGATAAGACAATAAATAAAGTTTCACACATATTCCATCGAAAAGAGAAGGAAATAATTATTTTTTAAGATTTCAAGTAACATGAGACTTGGTAGATAAGATAAAGGAGTTTCTTATACCGAGATTTCTAAGAAGGCTCCTTGCATGTTTAAAGGCATCAATTAAAATAGACAAATATCTTCCCAGGAGTTGGTTTATTGACACTTTTTTCAACAACTTCTTAACTTTACAAACAAAACTAGTAGAAAATACAGTGAACGATTTTTCAGACACAATATGGATCACTGAATTAGATGAACTGCACATACCATGCGTTTCACTTAAGGAACAAATATTATGGAACAATTATTTTAATTTCTTCACAGTCCTTTGAAAAATTAAATCCTAAAAACTTAAAAAGCTAAATCAAATGGTACAAGGAACCCAAATTTAAACATGTGCATGCCCAATTGAATGACTCTATCATCGTCATAATGAATACAAATAGTTTCTGCAATTGAAGACTGTTCCAAAACAACCGATTTTTCTAATCCTGTATAGACCATCATGACATTGCCTCTACCTCCATTTCATATATGTTCTCTTAAAGATTCGAGGAAGCTTTACACAATATATAGTATATACAATCACACAATCATCTAATAGCTTCCTAATAAAAAATGAAATACAGATAATAAAGAAAGAGAGCTAATTTGAATGATACTTTAAACCTTGAAGAAGAATATCAACCATTGAAGGAAAAAGATGATTAGACTTTGATGAGAAAATTTGTTGTGCATTAATTTGTTCTTTACGAAGGAGAATTTTGCTATTTACCTCCCGTTGAAACTCATTTCTGCCATCAGAAACTATCTGTCATATCAATGTTTCGCGATAAATTTATGTTAACAATTTTATTCTGAAAAGTCATTAAAAACAAAAATAAGTCATAGATATAATTAATATAGAAACAGAGTGTACAATTTAAAAAGGAAATGAAAAATTATATGAAGATATATGCAATCAATTAAATATCCATAGAAGAAGCAAGGATCATCAAAACTTAATTTTTTAAGTAGTCAAAAATCCCCTGCACAAGCACATTTTTTGTTTGCCACTCACCTTTAAAGATAAATAAAACCCAGAGCACATGCCACAGATTAATTAGTGACCTGAAATCTTTAAGAATAGAAGACTTCTTATTTGAATGTTCCAACATTATGGCATTCTTAATTTTGTGATCTATTAATTGAGATAACTTTATATGATAAGGCTGAGAATGTTAACTATATATGTACTATATTTATGGGATGCATAATTAAGTGTGCTTTCCTCTAAAGCCAGCATTTTGATGAAAAGAGTTGGGTCCCCCGAGCCCCTCGTCAGATATAGAGAGAGCTATTGTCACATAATTCAAAATAGAAGGAAGTATAGAAACAAGAAGGCCAACCTTAGGTAATCAATAAGATGTAGAAATCACACAAAAAGTGTACGCAAGAAGTCCAAGCAGATGAATTGATCAACTTTAGAGTAGTTAGACACAAATTTACAAAGAGGGAAGACTCACCTAAAGAGTTGAATGAAGACTGGTGATTGAAGTTGTCTCTCCAAAACAAGACCCTATGATCTCTAACTACTAGCTAGAAATCTGGATTAAGCAAGAAGACACTGAGTTTGTACAAAAGAATAAAGTAATTTCATTCCTCGAGGTTAGCTTTCACTGGTGATGGGAGTGATTTGTGACTCCTCCAAGAGAAAGCTAATGAATAACTATTGCAGAACAACAACCAAAGGTAAAAGGAGGAAGAAAAGGTGAGAAGCAAGATAGAGGAACCCATACTTGGCAACCTAACCAGCTTGGAGAAGAAGATCGTCTTCGATGGTTCAACCCTAATTAGGGAGCATCTAGAGATTTTTTCGGTTACTGAGGATTTATTTACCTTATTTATAAAATGCCAACGTAGATAGATTACCTTGTCTGCTGCTTACAACAATGTTGTCATTATTTTTTACTTTGTTAGCAACTATAAGTTACATTGTTGTTTTTGTTGCTTTGTAAGTAAAATGTCTGTTGCTTGCAGAAATGGGTCCTGTTTCCCTAATTGTTTGTAGGCACTATCCAAACAATTTATGTATAATATTTAGGTCATTAGGTTTTCAATTTCAAAAAATTACGTGGTTTTGGCTATCTTTGGGGACGAATACAAAAATTGTTACAAAATAGTGAAACTTTTATGACGATTTTTATAATTCGTCGCTGAAGTTTATTCCTATATATTACATTCTATATATTATAGAAATTATATATAATATATAAATTCTATACAAAATTATAGAATTTATATATAATAAATAGATAATTATGATTAAACAAAATGATATAGTAACTAAGATATGAGAAATTTTATCTATTATCTATATGTTCATAAATCATTATACTAATTACAATTATTATCTATACATTCATATATCATTATATGAATTACCATATATAATTATATTTATTGCAATATAATTAAAAAATAATTGAAATATAGTAAAAAATGAAAATCAATATTAAATATTACTATCATATTCTTAAAAATCAAATTTAATATTATTGAAAATGATTGTAAGTATAAAAAATTTAGCTAACAACAATGTCATTTCAAAATTTTATAAAAATAAAAATACAAAATTAATTAATATTACATAGATTTATACTTTTTATTTCTCTCTTTTAAAAGAAGTGATTTGACAATTTTATATGGGGTCACAAAACTCTATTTATTATATGTAAATTCTATACTATGTTATAAACATATATATATATATATATATATATATATATATATATAAAGATTTGGAGATGATTTTATCAAATCCTTGCTTTAGCAACACCTCAACAAAAAAGTTACCAATGGTCTACATTTGGCACCGTTTTTCTGAACACATCACAACATGTTGGCTATACTTTTTTAATATAACACGAAAACGTGTGTTACTTTAAACACGAAAATGAAGCCTGTCTTCCTCTTCATTGTTAATCATCGTTTTCCCAACAAAATTTTCCATTGAAGAGCCTCCAACATTGCTCGGCTTAGTTATTCCTTGTTCGTTTTCTCTAGTTGTCCGTCTGTCTAACTTATGTTTAGTTTTTATGTTCTACTTTCATTGTCTGAAATTTGTGTTTGGGTTTTGTGTTCTGTAGGGAGTGTCTCGATTTTGTGTATTATTGTTTAGAAGATGGTGAATGCATATTGTTGTTTGGTCAAGAATAGGATGATTAAGGATTAGATGGATTAGGAAGTTTGTTTAAGGATAGCTTATAACGTGTTCAATGAAAGTTCTATTAGAGACTATTTACTTTTGTTTGAATTGTTTGTGAAAAATTCGTAGAGAATTCAAAACATATATTGGATTGTTTCTAACAAGGATGATAGGTTTTTCTATGAGGTTGTATACAATGGAAAATAAATTTTGAGAATAAAATTACTTTTGTAAAAGTTGATATTTGCCTGGCAATTTATGCTTTAATGCTACTATTATTGTGCTATAACTTGGCTATAGACTAGAGGATTATTTAATTGATTGAATGAAATAACTGCAATTCTTATTTGCCTATTTAGTGTTAATATTATATAGTAAGTATAGAACATATGTTTACTCATTATTGATATTGGAATACATGCTAAAAGGAAGACTAGATCTTGAATTCCAAGATTTGGAGAGACGAAAACAATTGAAAGCAAGAAAGTGTAGTATCTCAATTATATATAACATTAATATATTTTGCAATTATATATATTGACGACGAATGAATGTGAATTGGATCCAACTAAATGTAATCAAGCAATGATGCTGGAGGATCAACAATAAGTGCACTAACTCACCTAAACCATTATCACTATATGTAAAATTGAGTATCATATTATCATCTTTATATTGATTAATTAAAAATATGAAAAATATAATAAAATATATTTAAAAGTAAAGTTTTATCAAAATTTCAATACTAACTATAATTTAAGGTTATATCAATCGAATATATAAAATTTTGATTTATTGTAATTTTATGTTAATATTGCTACATAATCATTCTTCATCAATAGGTAATCTATGGTAAAGGATATTATTAAATAAAAACAAAATTGCTAAAAAATTAAAGCCTTAAAATTTTGTTAATAATTTAGAAAGAGCATAAAAGGTATATACCCTAAAGTTAATGTATAGCTCAGAGTACAACTTCTCTTTGATATATAGGTTGATGAAAATTAAAAACCGCAATTTCCAAAATCTGGTAGTTGATTTTGAAGATGATGAGGCACATTAGCACGAAACATGATGGTTGATATTTGGATAAAAATATATTTCTTAAAATAAGGTGGGTGGGTGTTTAATACGTATTGTTGATGATTGAGTTATATTAATGCATGTTTTTGATGATTGAGTTATGTTAATGTTAATTGTTGATGATTCAATTATGCTAATGCTGATTGTTGATGATTAAGTTGTATTAATGCTTATTGTTGATGATTGAGTTATGTTAATGCAGATTGTTGATGGTTGAGTTATGTTAATGCGGATTATTGATGATTGACTTATGTTAATGCGGATTGTTGATAGTTGACTTATGTTAATGCAAATTGCTAATGATTGAGTTATGTTAATACGGATTGTTGATGATTAAGTCATGTTAATATGATTAATGTCAATGATTGAATGTATGTTTGTAATGATGATTGGATGTCTTGTAATGTTAATAAAATTTATGTTTCTTTTTATAGATATCCAATATAATGACACCAGGTAGAAAAAAAAAAGGAAAGAAGGTGGCAGGTATAACAATTATGACACAAAGGGATGTGCAACTTGAACCAAATCAATCAATTCCTAGCCAACAACAACATTCAATCTCCGCCATCATTGAAGCGAGTCAACAACAACCTCATTCTTCATTAAACAATAATGAATCAACTAGTACAGAGGGATCTGTAGGTTTGTAAATCTTTAAAACCTACAAATAGACTTATCCTCAAATATATATCTACATATTTAATTCGTATTTTCTTATCATTTTTGATTTGTTGATAGGTTCTAACGTCAATATTAAAAAAGATGGAGAGGTATAACTAGCAGTTGCGAACTGTAATGAATAAAGGTTATAATAACTAATAGGTTGTCAATACACATTGATATTATGCAAGGTCATCCTATAGACAAGATCCAATATACAAAATTATCAAGTGAGTTGAGGATTATCATGAGAACAGAATTACCTTACCTCAAGCATGCTAAGGACTTAAAGGAAGACAATTTGCTTGAAAATGATTTGGATAAAGTTGTAAAATTTTTTCAATTTATTTAACTATATGCAATATTGTTTCACTTATTTTAAGATTGATTACAATTCTACTTATTTCCCACAGATGAAATTGAATGTTGTCGGTATTGAGGACCCTGATGTTTCAAACTGTGTGAATTTATTGTTGAAACAAAGGACTAGGGATCACTGTTATAGGTTACATAAGTTTTATAAATCATTTCTTTTTGATACGATGGTAAGGAGCATATTTTAGAACGAATGTTTCAAAAAAATTGGAATAATTTGTGTGATTATTGGCTTTCTCATAGAGTTTAGGTTTGTTTTCTTTCCCTTCATATTTGCTTCCATTAATCTTGTTAGATGATTTAATGATGACCTATTTTTTTTCTTTATTTAGGAAACATGTTAGAAGGCAAAGGTAAATAGAGAAAAAATGAAAATACCTTACAATCAAGGGTCCAAATCATTTGTAGTCATCGGAAATGAATATGTAAGGACTTTGTTTACAAGTTATAATTATATCAATTAACACTACATTATTTATTGTGTCTTGTATTTTTCTTTCATAAAACAGAGTAAGAAAGAATTACATGAACAAGAGTGTGATAGGATCACATTGTACAAAGTCACTCACTATAAAAAAGGTCAAGGATGAATGTCAGAATAAGCGAAAAATAGTTGTATAAGTATAAAAATTTGTTTAAAATTTAAGTTTATTTATTTACTTAGTACTAAATAATAATATTTGCATTGAATATTGGTTTTGTCTTTTAATTTTAGAATAAGATATTAGAGTTACATAAATCAATGCAAGAAAGCAATGAAGTCAATGTAGAAGAAATTTGCAATACGGTGCTTGATACACTTTCTGGTTATATCTAAGATCTTGGCTTTAGTCCTAAGCCAAACGTTTCAACCTCATCAAAATCCATATATGTTAACCATCTTGAAGAAAAAAACAAGTCACTTAAGGCTGAATTACAACATAATCCAAAAAAGTTGGCCAAGCATAATAAATACCTTCTATTATAGTTTTTAGTGATGGTATTGCCAAAAACTTTTTATGATGATTAGCCCAAAAAGTCGCCTATAGTTTTTAGTGATGGAGATTTCGCGACATTTTGGATGATGAAAATAAATCACCGTCAATCCTTTTTATAGACGATTTTCTTACATTTACTACGATTTTTTTTTTCATATCCAAAGGTGAACTTTGTTGTAGTGATATAACCAACACTTTCTCCAATATTGTCAAGTCAGCGTCCATGTTTATCAATGGATAGCTTTGATAGCTTCTAACAAGTATTCATCAAGTTCTTTTGCCCGAATATACAGTTGTAAATTAAACATAAGGTAATTATTCCAGTGTAATCCACCGTAAACTAACAGTTTCCGCAAGCCTTTGGATTTCCTGTATAGATTTGTTCATCCAGGTTGTCAGAGAAAATGACAAGTTACCGACACAAAAATGTGGGTACCTAAAAGACATCCATTTCGAAGTTTACTATCCGAGTCGATGCTTCTGCGGGCAATAGTAGTTTCAGGGGGTTTGGTCTTGTGAGCTGTCATAAGAATATATATCCAAATCAAAACCATAAGACATCTAAAGCTAAAGTTTGGTACTCATATTCTCATTTTTGTAGTATTATGATCGACATGCAAGTTATGTGTACAATATTACTTGGTAGTCTCTGCAGAAATGTAATAGAGCTTGTAACGGGTGTGGATCAGATACCGCGTAGAAATTCTTCGGCTCCTCTGAAACCTTCCTGTAAATGCGGGGCTTGGAATAACATTATCTGAACTATGGAAATGATGAGCGTCTTTAGTCCAAAGCTCCCACCAGGCTTCAGATTCCATCCCACAGATCAAGAGCTTATTGCATCTTATCTGAAGAACAAAATTTCATTCCCCTCGCACCCTCTCGTCTCTATCATTGCTGATATAGATCTTTATAAGTTCAATCCATGGGAGCTTCCAGGTAAGGAATGCTCGTTGTTTTTTTACCTGCACTTTATGTGTACTATAGAGTTGATACGTTTGATATAATATTACTTATGTACTTATAATAATGCCTTGTTTTTCTTTGTCCCGTCAGCTAAGGCTTTGTTTGGTGAAAGTGAGTGGTACTTCTTCACTCCAAGAGATAGAAAGTACCCAAATGGTGTCCGGGCAAATAGAGCCGCCGGTTTTGGATACTGGAAAGCTACCGGAACCGATAAACCGATTCTTGACCCATTTGGTTCACAGTGTATTGGTGTGAAGAAGGCTCTGGTCTTCTACAAAGGACGCCCTTCCAAAAGTGTTAAAACTGACTGGATCATGCATGAGTATAGGCTTCTTCCTAATTCATGCCATGAACAAAGCCTGGAGACATCAATGCAGGTAAGTTGTACTCTGCTTGCAAATAAATAATAAAAAACATATTATAAGTCAATATCCTAGATCACGTTCAGAAACTGTGCTGCTAAATTTATTTTCCTTTCTTTGGTCAATCGTCTTGTTCAGTTGGACAATTGGGTCCTATGCCAAGTTCGTCACAAGAGAAATGTCCTGCAGCAAGGAAAAGACTACGGTGGCAGTCTGGGCGTGAACCCTCCAATATTGGAAGACATAGACAACGACAAGTACAATAAGTTGATGGAAGATGAGTTTCAAGGCAGTCCTAGGGGTCGTCGAAAAAGGGCATACATAGATGAACAGGGTGAGATGTACTTGACCTGTCAAGGACGGTCTTCTAGACAAATTATTACAGATATAGATCCTTTTGGTCACATTCCTAATGTTTCTCCACTCAAAGATGCACTTGAACATATAAAAAGAAGACTGTTCTCTGAGAACGTGGAGGCAGAATTCCCATCAACTCAAAATGAAGCACTCGATTCATCTGCCAACAATGTTGAGGACAAGGCTGACTCTTTCTGGAACCCCTTCTGTTAGACTCATTCCCAATCTATTTGAGGATTCTTGAATCCTTCACTGTTTCCCCTTTCCTTTAATTAATTGAGTAGCATTAGGGAAGCTAAAACTTCTATTAAAACGACGTTGGACCAAATAAATTTTATTCATCATAATAAGTGGTCATCATTATGTGAGATCCACGGATCCTTTCACACAAGACCTCATGAAACTACCACGTCATTTGGTGCAAAAATGACAGTACTAGAAATCTACCCTTTTTGTAGTGGAAAACTTCAGCTCCACTTTAATTGTAATCAGTTTGCGAGGCATGCATCGCATTAGAGCAAAATGGTTTCATCTTTAATTGTTCTGCTCATATGACAAATCTGTTGATGATTTAGTTGCAGTAAGCAAAGCAGAATTTCTCAAATTTTAGTTTTGTCAAGAGTTGGTTTTATACTTTTATCATACGTATCTCTAATTGTAAGATTGGACGTTTGCATTAGTGACTGGAAAGCGACAGATATTACTATTATTATTATTCGACAGCTCCTTGGAATCAGGATTCGATACCTTTATAAAGAAAGAAACTATATATCTTGGCAGAAATAGGGACAAAACAGTGGAAAGGCTGAAGACCTGCAAAAAGAAACGAAAGGGCAGTGATTAAGCTGCAAGTGTTACCGGGTTGAAAGAATATTTACCAAGTGTTACCGGGTTGAAAGAATATTTACTCAGACTCATATTTCAGTCGAGTGTGGATATTCTGTTCAGTATTATTTTGTCATATTTTATCCATTTAAATTTTAACCATTTATTTATGTGGGACTCACATAAATAGACACGGGATTCACATAAATAAATAGTTGAAATTCAATGCACAAAATAGGACATAATAATAGTGGACAGAAAATCCTGACTCTTTTCAGAAACCGCGACAAGAGCAGTAGTAGAATGGTAAAAGCTATCTTCAACACTTCAACCATGAAAGATCAAACATTTTTGTTGTTATCTAATATGCGGCAAGAAAACAAACATTAAAACAAACCAAAAGCGTCTAAAGTTCGGAAGTACCAATGTTTGCACTATTGCAGGAGCATACGTTTGCATCAGCTCTTATCTCTGTCAACATACGCGCAAAAACTGTATATTATTTGCATATCCGCTGAATAAAATCAACTTTCATATAATGTTCACTGATAGCTTTTTAACGGCCACCGACCATAAATACCCTTCTGATGATGAGACTCGTTCACCTCGGACAGCAGAAGAAAGATGCGAAAACTCCTGGGTCACTGTTTATACGATGGCTAAGGCCTTCTACTCCGTGTTCACAACTGAAGATTTTGTGAGGAATTATACCCTCTTCGCATTATTAACACTAAACGCATATACATACACAGGTACAAATTTCCAGCTTGCCAAATACAGCTCCAAAACTATATCTCCTAAATATACTCCTGAAGATATTATCTACCACTATTTACATATTCTTAAAATATTTACACACCACCTAATATTCCCCATTATTTAGAGCCTGAAGATCTCGAATTTCCATTTTGCAAATTAGATACACGAATTGTTGCTTGCCTGGTACTTTAGTAAATATATTAGCTAATTGATTATAAATCCAAATATTCTCAGTAACAATTGTTTTACTAGGTATAGTTCATCATCTTTGTAAATGTGTCCTGATCTTGGTTTTGTGAAAACATGATTATTTATAAAAGTTTTTTTTAAAAAACTAAATGCATGAATGCGTTTAACCCTTTGAGATTGTTTCTTAATGGACTTGAAGTCTAAAAGTATCCGTGGTGCTTTGGTTAAGTGGATAGAAGTGTTTTGAATTGCTTTTTAGGAACCTAAAATTTTTTGTTATATTAAATAACATGTGTTATGTCGTCGAAATTTTTAATGAAGGTTATTTTAAAAACTTCTACTGCTATTCCTTCTTTTTACTTTATATTGATCTTAAAATATTTTGAAGAAAAGGGAATAGGATTAGCTGGAGGGGACCTTTCTAATTGGATTGAATATCAACTGGAGGGTTTTTGTGGGGTGTCTGGTAGGTCGCCTAGTCATCAGGAAAGGAGTCTGTCACTATGTTGTAACATTCCGTTACCCATGGTAAGGATAGAATATTGTATATGAGAGTTTATTAAGAAATTAAATAGTGCATTTTATGCTCATACATAATATGACATACACATGCACATGAATGTTAGTTTTTGCACATTAAATTGATTGTACATGTATTTATTGACATTTTTTGGTAATAATTAAATTATAAATGTGGTTGTATTGAGAATTGTGGTTTATTTATATGCTGAAAATTGATTAAAAAATTTTGGTAAATTTTAGGAAATTTCCGAAAATGCTGGATATTATTGAACTAGGAAAATTGCCAGGTGGCATGTAAAGTCATAAATGGAAATAGAAATAAGAATCAAATGATATTGACAATTTAGAGAAAAATTGAAGTAAAATTGGGAGATGATTGAATTAGTTAAATGAGAAGCAAGTTAAAGCTTTAGAAATTGGACAAGTGGCAAAACCAAGTCTTAAAAGCCACGTTTCTTTTAGCTTTGAAAGACCAAGCTGCTATTTTGTCTTGTCTTATTTCCTTCTTCGTGACTTTCTTCTTCAAGCTTCTTCTTCTTCACGGTTTTTGATTCACCGAGCCTTCACCAAAGTTACACCTCGCTTCTAGCTATCAATTGCTACTTCCATATTGTTGTTCTTTCCACTAGTCACAAGAAACCTAACCTAATCTAGCTTTATGATGATATACGTGGTTACATGAGAATTAGGGCTTCTTGGAGTTTTTGAAGAAATTGGAGTTTTAACAAGTAAGTATCATGTTAATCCTTATGGGTAGTATGAATATGAAATAAATTTAGTGATTTATTTGAAATTACATGATCATGAAAATAGTGGGCAATTTTCATGAACACCGTGAATATAAGATGAAAATATTGATGTGTTGTTTTTACGTATTTGATGATCAATATGCCATAAGATAGTGTCGAAATGATCTTTGAGTTTGAAAGATCAATGAAAATGTGCATGAGAAGAGTGCACAAAATTTATGAAAAAAATTGATGAGTATATGCTATGTTTTCTTTTTCAGTTGTTCACGTGAATTTTTGGATGTTTTAGAAATGAGCTAAAACTAAGTTTAGAGATAAAGAATAGGTGTAAGGTGATGTTTTGATATGAGAAAGATGGATTAAATGATAGTTGGGAAAGAAAATGAAGAAAATGCAGAAAATGGGAAGTGCAGAAAAATGAAAGAAGAAGCGCAGAAAACGTGAAGGATATGCGTGCATGATGTTTTGGTTTTTGATGTTTATGTTTGATCATGGATTTTTGATTTGTTTGTGTGTGAGTTAAGTTGAAATAGAAGTAGGACTGAAGAGAAAATAATGGTTATAAGTTAGAAATGTTAGATTTAGTAAATGAGAGAAAGAAGAAGAAGAAACTATGCAGTTTCGGAAGAGAAGAGAGTTGCACGATCGTGCTTCTACACGATCGTGACATTGAAGAAGGAATTGGAAAAGCACAATCGTGCAGACTCTAGTGATCCATCACAATCGTGACATTGCACGATCGACTGGAATCCACGATCATGACTTTGAAGGTTTATAGAAACGGAGATAGTTTCAAACATCCTTCACTATTTTGGCTATAATTTCTTCTTCCGACTTCCAAATGACTTAATTTTTGAACCACCAAACTCATAACACATTGTTCTTCCTCTCCACCAAAATTTATGATCATCTGAAACCATTTGGAAAAGATCAATTGATGAATTTGGGACAAAAATGATGAGGAGTGCTGGAATATTGATAAATGGAGTATTTTCACTGAACATATTTCAATATTTTGGTTATATTTTGATCGGTAGATATCCAAATGAGGTGATTTTTGATTTAGCTTAAACTAGAGACATATGGATACAAATTGTATGAAGGAATATAATTTTATTTCTATCTCTAAGAATTCTAGAATCTAATTTGAAGTGGAGTACATAGTACTGTTATGGTTTAAGAATAGTCCAAAGTATTTTGGGTATAACTTTCGGAATACTGAATCAAATTGTATGATCTTGGTGTCATTAAAAACTTAAGACATAGCATAATAATTTTATAGAAGGAAATGTTAACAAATTACTCCATTGTCCTGGTCAAAATGATCATACAAAGAGGACCGAAAAGTCTATAGTTAAAAAATTTTGGAGTGATCAATTAGATTATGAAATTAGATTCAAATTGTTTTATTAAGGTGCAAACCCTAAGTATAAATTATACTTATATGAGTTTTGATATATGAATGATTATGTGATGAGAATAATGGAAAGATAACTGGGACTGTCATTAAACATTTGTCGTACACATTCTATATACATAAATATGCATAAGTAAATACTTATAATTGTGCAAAGTTGTGATGTGTACAAATGTGTATGTATTGCATGATAAAGAGGAGCATTTAGAGGGTCATCATCCAGAAGTTGTTGGGACTTCAAGGTAATAGCCTTTTAGAGCGATCGGTGAGTAACCTAGACAGTCTCACTTAATTATTTGTTTGCTTAAATTCTATTTTGAATTATCTTATGAATGTGAGATTGGTTGTTTGATTTCGGACACTAAAGGTTCGAGGGTTGTGATGTATGAATGTGATAATTGAAGTACTACTTGCATGTGAATGTGAAGGAATAAGTGTTACTCAACAATTTTATTGAATGCCAGACTAAGGTCCGATGATAAATGTGTTCGGAATGTAAATATGCAATTATGTAATTGATTGAGTATATGATAATGTGATACATTCTATTACATGAATGTATGAAAGATAAAGACAGTTGTTACCAGAGTCGCCAGTATAAAAGGCTTAAAGCTCAGATTGTGATCAGAGCCTCAGGCTCAGTTGTCAATGTACCCGGTATCCGTTAAGGGATATGGGACAATATCTCATATAGCTCGGTATCTACGAGGGATATAGGCTAGTAAAAAGGTACTCGGTCACACAACAATAATAATGAAAAGTGAGTCTTACAAGCATTGCATATACATTGTAATATGTATGTTTAACTTATTAAAATGTATTGTTGTTTTGTATTTGAATAAGAATGTAATATGCGATGCTTCTTACAAAATGCAAAGATGTGAATTACATGTTACGTGTGTTGATGTGTTATACGAATTGAGTGAACCATCAATGATGGTTACCTCACTGAGTTCGCAAAACTCACCAAAATTACATCGTTGATTTTTAGGACCGAGAGAGGACATTAGCTACAGAGAGACTCTACAAGAAGCATAATTCTTGTATTTTGTAAAGAAGAAATGGCTCAAAGGTCGGTCAGCTGGGACTTAAGGATTTAGTTAGACATTTTGTATCATTCCTCTTTCATGTAGCATGTTTTGTATTAAGTTTTGATGATGTTAATATTTCGGATGATATTGTAAAAGGTACAATGTATATTCGATTTTTAAGAAATGAAATGAGGAAGTTGGTTTTAAAATATTGTGTCTTGATATATGATGTCTTTATAAGAGAATATAAATGATGATGCCATGATTAAGTGATTATAATGACTGCTTTAACACGCCATTATTATCGGATATGTACTGGAATGTCCACAGCGTGTTCTGGTATGTACTTTATGGTAGTGGAGTGTTATAGTTGTCCTATAGACAAGATCTAAATTGCAAAATTATTAAGTGAGTCAGGGATTATAGCAAGAATATAATTACCTTGCCTAAAGCGTGCTAAGGACTTAAAGGAAGACAATTTGGTTGAAAATTCTTTGGATAAAGTTGTAGTAAAATTTCAATTTATTTAACTAAACTCAATATTTTTTCACTTATTTTAAGATTAATTTCACTTTTACTTATTATTCATAGATGAAATTGAATATCGTCGATATCGACAACCCTGATGTTTCAAATTATGTGACTTCATTGTTGAAACAAAGGACAAAGGATCTTATATGTTGCATCAATACTACAAATCTTTTCCTTCTAATGCGGAGGTAAGGAGACGTGTTCTAGAATGAATGTCTCCAAAAACTTGAAATAATTTGTGTGATTATTGGGCCTCTCCCAAAGTTCAGGTTTGTTTTCTTTCGTTTGACATTTACTTCCATTAATCGTGTTACATGATTTAATGACTATCTTTTTTTTCTTTATTTAGGAAAAATGTCAAAACGCAAAAGTCAATAAAGGAAAAATGAAAACTCTTCACAATTAGGCTCTAAATCATTTGTAGTCGTACATGATGAATATGTAAGCTCTTTGTTTACAAGTTATAATTATATCAATAAACAATATATTATTTATTGTGCCTTATTTTTTTTTTCATAAAGCAGAGTGAGAAGAAACTACATAGACAAGAGTGTGATAGGATCATAATATACAAAGTCATTCATTTTAAGGAAGGCTAAGGGTGGATATTAGAATAAGCGGAAAATAACTATATAAGTATAAAATTTTGTTTAAATTTTAAGTTTATTTACTTATGTAGTACTAATTATAAAATTTGCATTGAATATTGTTTTTTTAAAATTTTAGAATAAGATACAAGAGTTATTACAAAAATCAACGTATAAGGGGAATGAAGTAAATGTAGAAGACATTTGCAATACTATGCTTGGTATATGTTCCAGTTATACCAAAGGTCTTGGGCCTAACCCTAAGCCAAATGTTTCATCCTCATCAAGATCCACATACATTCAACGTTTTGAAGAGAAAAACAAGTCACTTATGAGAAAATTATACGACATATTGAAAAAAAAGTAGGCCAAGCCTAAAAAGTTCCTTAAAAAATTACTTGGTTGGATTATTAAAGTAGTGAAAATGAAAGTGAACGGTATGAATTACTTATTTTATACTTTTTTTTCTTTAATTCCTGTTTTCATTATGATTTAAATTTAATACTTTTTCTTGGATTACAGATTTTAAAAAGATGCAATGGGGCTGAGTGATTTGTATTATACCTTGTAAACTAATCTCTGTATTTATTATTTTGCTTATAAGTATTGTTAAAGTTGTAATTAAATTCTTGTACACAAAGAAATTTAATTATATTATATTTTTATATACAATTCTTTAAATTATCAATTATTTTTGAATGATAAATCTAAATATTATATACAATAATATGGATTGAAAATGTAATAAATAATTATAATTCAATATGGTATAACATTTCGTTAAAATGCAGATTAAAAATTTGACTACATTTTACAAAGTGTAGGTAAAATTTTTGGTTGCATTTCCAGAAATATAGTTAAAAAGATTTAGCTAACTAATAGTCCACCGATGAAAATAAGCATAGCCAAAATGTATTGGCAAAGACTTCCCGAAACGTCGCTAATAATTTCACTATGAAGATAAAGTGTAAGCAAAAACTATTGGTGATAATTAGCAAAAAACTCTGCTTATAGTTTTCATCTACAGGGATTGGGCACTGTTTTCAACGATAAACAAAAATCGTTGCTAATGATTATTGGCGATGTGATCGCGGCTCTGTCGTTCGATTATTAAAATCGACCTTGGAAATCGGTCAAAATAAATTAATTCCAAGATTGCAGCAAGCTGAACCTCGGGTCGTCTCTCAAATGAACCATGTAGAAATTGATTAATAAACTAGCCTAAGTCAAATGATGCAATTAAAGAGATTAAAATGGGGGTTTTGAATGATTGATCTAAATTGAATTAAACAAAGCATAAATAAGTATTTTTGGAATTTTTGGAAATTTAAACAATTGATAAAAATTAAGATTGAAATCAAATTACTAAAACTCTCTTAAAAATGCGGCTCAGGTTATCATCGCTCAAAATAATTTTCCGGGGTTGGAATCCACTAAGTTTCGAAAGATCAACCTTAACAACTCGTTAAGTCCAAGAATTT